>WNWK01005743.1:5000-115470 GCA_009830355.1 Cherax destructor | reverse complement strand
ATGCTGTGAAGAAGATTCTTATAATGAAATATTAAAATGTTATTCAATGAGTGATATATCTTATATCGAATTTAGAAATGGGTTAAGTATCGTTGGATTGTGTGTGTGTGTGTGTGTGTGTGTGTGTGTGTGTGTGTGAGTGAGTGAGGTGAGGTGAGGAGGTGAAGGGAAGAGATATGAAAGGAAGAGTGAGGTGCTGGGGAGGTGTTGAGACTTGTACATGGATATTAAAACATCTGAAAATTTGTTATCCTGGTTAAGGAGTGTGAGGTGGTTTGTACATGGTAGAATAGTGAATTTGTGACTTTGTGGGATATGAGTGAAAAATTTTGTGAATAATTAATAAAAATGAAAGTGTATGCAGAGCAAAGTGTTGAAAATTTGTGTTATCCTGGGTTAAGTATCCATGTGTAGTGAGTGAGGTGAATGGGGGAGTGAGATGCAAAGGAGGTTCATTTAAGGAGTGTGAGTATTCACTTGTAAGTCTATAAGTAACGTAAAAGGTGAAATATGTACAGTAAAGATTAAAAAAGAGAGGCTTGTCAGCCTATCTTTTCGTTCTTTTTATTGAAATCGAATTTTTTTTTACCTTACCCCATAGGGGTTACCATATTACCTGAAAACATGGAAAATTGTATCTTTTTATATTTATATATGTATTAATAAATAAAATGTATCTTTTTACTCTGTTAACCGATAATGTATATGTATTAATAAATAAATGATGAAAAAATGTGTATTAGTGTTAACCTACAATAAATTCTTTTAACATAATTTTAGCTTGTTTAACCTAAAAAGAGACCCCATAGGGTGTCTTTTCTGATGAATTAGTAAAAATGAGTCTTTTCGTTCTTTTTATTGAAATCGAGAAAATTTCTACCCCATAAGGAACTTGATCCAAGGAAATTTTGTATTATTCATGAAAATCGATGTAAATCTTGATCTGAGGAATTGGAAATCCCTCTAAAATTCGAAATTTTTGGAAAAAGTAGGAAAATTCGAAAAAAATCGAGGAGCGGGCGATCCGCAGAAGGCGCTGCAGAAGGCAGCTCGGGCGGTCGACGCGGAAGGGCGCAGGGCGGGGCGCGGGGCGGGCGGACGGGCGCGGCGGGGCTCGGCGCGGAAGGAGACCGCTCAGGGATGAGGGTCTCAGGGGTGTGAGGGGGTGAGGGTGCGGACCTGCTCAGGATGAAAAAAAAAAAAAAAAAAAGGGGGCATGGGGGCGTGGGGGCGTGGGGGCGTGTGGGGGCGTGGGGGTGTGGGGGGCGTGGAGGGGGCTTGGGGTCGTGGGGGCGTGGGGGCGTGGGGGTCGTGGGGGCGTAGGGGGCGTGGGGGGCGTGGGGGGCATGGGGGACCAGAAGTGGGGTGACCGGAAGTGGGGGTTGGACAGACCGGAAGTGGGGGGTGGGCCGACCGGAAGTGGGAGCAGACCGGAAGTATCTACTTCCGAGCCATACAGAAGAAGCCTATCTGGGCATGGCGGCCATTTTGAGCCATACAGAAGAACTCTTGCAACTAATGTGACATTTTATTGTGGCAACGTTTCGCTCTCCAGGAGCTTTCTCAAGCCGTTACAAGCGATAAATGGACATAGTTGGTATATATATACTGTCAAGGTGAGGTGAAAACACTAGTGGTGTTAGAAATAGTAGTGATATAAGTAGTATTAGTAGTAGTAGTAGTAGTAGTAGAAGTAATACAATAAGGTAGTAAGGTAGACGTCCTCATCCACAAAGTAGATAACAACCTAAGATTTCAAGTTTACCGGAAACCTACAAATAAAAATGACCTCACACATTTCTATTCCAGTCAAGATACTAAGACCAAAAGAGGTATCATCATCGGATTCTTCCTAAGAGCTTACCGAATTTGTAGTCCTGAGTTTCTTGACGAGGAATGTACATACATTCACCAAACCTTCACTGATTTACATTTTCCTTCCTTTTTCATCAAAGATTGCAAGAAAAGAGCTCTTCAGATCATTAATTCTCCACGCGTCAATTCCACTCCAAACAAAGTTATAATTCTTCCCAACAGCCAGGTTGCATCCAACATTTCTAAAGTATTTGCACAAGCTAACACTAGAGTCGCCATCGCTTCCAGTACTTCTATTAAGGATCTAACCAGGACTAGATCCAAGCACCATGAACCAGTCAACGCAGGGTCACACTAACCCTGTGGAGGCTGCGACAGAATTTATGTAGGAGAAACAGCAAGAAACCTCGAGACACGCATCAATGAACACATGAATGCATGCAGAAACGATAACCTGAACAACGCCTGCGTACAACACCGAAATTCCAACAATCATCTCATGAAATTCAAAGACGCCCGACTAGTAATCAAAGAAACTAATTTCCGTAGTCGAAAATGCCTTGAATCAGCACTTATCTCTGTTTCTAACACAATTAAACAAAACAAAGGCAGCTTCACCATCTCTGAAGTCTTAGCAAGAATCCTCCTGAAAACAGTAAACCCTACCATCACATAGTCTCTCCTGTTAGTTTAGCACATCGTAGATGTGGAACACTCCTACTGGCCTTTTATATTTCAACCTCCAGCAGAAATATTTGTCTAACCTATTGTTATACTACCCAAGTATTTGTTTTATCACCTTTTACTCACGTGCATATTGATTGTACTACCTTATTGTATTACTTCTACTACTACTACTACTACTACTAATACTACTTATATCACTACTATTTCTAACACCACTAGTGTTTTCACCTCACCTTGACAGTATATATATACCAACTATGTCCATTTATCGCTTGTAACGGCTTGAAAGCTCCTGGAGAGCGAAACGTTGCCACAATAAAATGTCACATTAGTTGCAATTGTGTCCTTTTACTTAACATATTGTCGGTAATTCTACCAATATTATTACAGAAGAACTCTCTACTACTATATATATATATATATATATATATATATATATATATATATATACATGTATATATATATATATATATATATATATATATATATATATATATATATATATATATATATATATACATGTATATATATATATATATATATATATATATATATATATATATATATATATATATATATATATATATATATATTATTATGCATAAGTGAACTCAGAAAGCAATGAAGTGCTGAGTTCATGAATGAAACCTATTACTCCCCTTTCTCCTCCTCCTTGCTTTATGAATGGATGTCCTTACTATTGTTTACTTTAGCAGCATAGCTCACACCCCAGACCTGAGATTATTGTTGTATTATTCAGAGTAGATTAATTCTGTGTCGAACTCTTGAATACTAGACCCACATACAATGAATGCTATAAGTGCATGAGGAAACCCTCATGGGAACAGAAACACAGTGTGAAAAGAGACTTATCAATGTATATATATATATATATATATATATATATATATATATATATATATATATATATATATAGGGAGGTACCACCTCTGGAACTGGACTGAAGGGACGCTCATCCTCAGAGAAAAGAATAAGCTTACTTCAGGGAAAAGTCGAGATTCTCCCCGGATCTTTTTGAATATTTTCTTCTACCACCCCCTATATTCTATATTCTATGTAAACTTTATTTAAAGGCAAAATTCATTAACATAAATACAATAGGAAGTAGAATAACCTACATAACGTATCATAGCCTACATCTCAAATACTTCATCCAGCTCCCCGGTGGTGGGCCGTGTGCCCAGAATGCTGCAGGCATTTTCCCTATGGATCGCGACACTGAGTCTCTGAAAGAGGAAGCTGGCCGCTCTGTGATCCTTGGTTTGTGTGATTAACCTTTCTCCCAGCTCTTTGAGGAACTTTAGAGCACACTTGCCCCGAGCCTACTTAGATAAAGTTATAGCAACTGGGCAGGCCGTCATATTTGCAGATCTTCTGGGTCTCTCTGTAGTTGGCGGCTCCACCCACTTCAACTTCAGAGTATGGCAAGTAGGTGTCCGCCAACGTGGCACCATAGGTGTAGTCCCAGGCAATCTGCTTACCATCCTTCCAGGGTAGCATAGTGGCTCCATCTGGCTACTTTTGACTTCCGTCGGACCTCCGTACTTGGGGTTCCCGTTGAGCTGGGCAACGGGCTGTGGCAGACTTCTCTTTATGATGTCGTTGACCTCCTTATGTCTAGTATGCTTCCCTTCTGATATATGACACACGAGACCACGAAGTCCGAATTGATCCACCGACGCCCTGCCACAAATACACGTGTGTTCAGTGAGTATGGGGCGGCTAGGCGAAGAGCAACACCAAAATTAATTATCCTGTGGGTCGAGTCGGTGCCCAGGAGGAGTTGGGAACAACTAAAGGAAATCTACTGAATGTTGTGCATTCACCACTAGGAGACGAACTTTGTCCTATCTTGAAGCATTGTCTTGGCAATTTTTTCCATGATCGGTTTGTCCCATTGGGACTGTTTCTGCTCTTTGGGAGGAGCTGGTCTGATGGAGGAGTCTGCAAGGGTGTCCCACCGCGTGGCTGCTTCAATGAACCTGGGATCTTGAGCTCCTACCGCACCTCTCAAGCGTTCGGGGATAATATCCTTGACTAATCCACTGCAAGCCATGAACGAGGATAGAAATGCAGGTAAAGCTACCTGCGTTGCCCTGCGCACCCCTATACCTCCCAGTGGGGGGCATGGGGGGGACCAGAAGTGGGGGTGACCGGAAGTGGGGGTTGGACAGACCGGAAGTGGGGGTGGGCCGACCGGAAGTGGGAGCAGACCGGAAGTATCTACTTCCGAGCCATACAGAAGAAGCCTATCTGGGCATGGCGGCCATTTTGAGCCATACAGAAGAACTCTCTACTACTATATATATATATATATATATATATATATATATATATATATATATATATATATATATATATACATATGTCTCCGATTAGGTAAAACTTGGATTTTGGCTTAAATAGCAACGCTCATCTTGCCATATAAGACAAGCGAAAATTTGTGTATGCAATAATTTGCAAAAAATCATTCTGAACCTAACGAAAAATATATTTCATTGTGTTTGTTTATTATTAAATTATTGTTAACGTATCTAAAATATATTTAGTTGGGTTAGGCTAAATTAAATTGCGCTTGTTGTAATAAGGTTAGGTAGGTTTCAAAGTTTCTCTTGGTACAAAATTATAAATTTTTCAATAACATAAATGAAAAAATATATCTTTAAACGTATAAGAGATTTTTAGAAAGGACTTAATTTTAGATGAGTTCTGCTAATTGACCAGTTTTACCTAATCGGCACGACTATATATATATATATATATATATATATATATATATATATATATATATATATATATATATATATATATATGTCGTGCCGATTAGGTAAACTGGTCAATTAGCAAGAACTAATCTAAAATTAAGTCCTTTCTAAAATTTTCTCTTATACGTTTAAAGATATTTTATTTTCATTTATGTTAATGTAAGAATTTATAATTTTGTACCAGGAGAAACTTTGAAAACCTACCTAACCTTATTACAACAAGCGCAATTTAATTTAGCCTAACCCAACTAAATATATTTTAGATAGGTTAACATTAATTTAATATTAAACAAACACAATGAAATATATTTTTTTCGTTAGGTTCAGAATGAACCTAAAGGTTTTCAAAGTTTCTCTTGGTACAAAATTATAAATTCTTACATTAACATTAATGAAAAAAATATATCTTTAAACGTATAAGAGAAAATTTTAGAAAGGACTTAACTTTAGATGAGTTCTTGCTAATTGACCAGTTTTACCTAATCGGCACGACATATATATATATACACGTATATCCATGGGGAAGTGGAATGAGAATATTTCCCCCCGTAAGCCATACGTGTTGTAAAAGTCAACTAAAATGATGCCGGGAGCAATGAGTTAGTTATTGTTGTTGTAGGTTCGCCGTTACATTCGGCCCGGGTCTTCTCCAAATGGTGACCCGGCATTAATGAGTTAGTAACCCCTTTCCCGCACGGCTTACTAAAAATAAAAAGAAGAATACCGTCGAAGTGGGATTGTGCGTGGATGTAGTGCGAATGATAAGAAAGAGATAATTGTGGATGTTATGAATGAAAAGAAGCTGGATGTCCTGGCTCTATGTGAAACAAAGCTGAAGGGGGGTAGGAGAATTTCAGTGAGGAAAAATAAATGGGATTAGGCCAGGGGTTTCTAATAGAGTTAGAGCTAAGGAAAGAGTAGCGATAATGTTGAAGGATAACTTATGGCAGGAAAAGAGGGAATATAAATGTATAAATTCAAGGATTATGTGGAGTAAAATAAGGATTGGATGGAGAAGAGAGAAGTGTAGAGGAGAGAGAGAGATTTTGGGAAATGTTGAGTGAGTGTGTGGGGAGTTTTGAACCAAGTCAGAGAATACTTGTGGTTGGGGACCTAAATGCTAAAGTGGGTAAAACTGTTGTGAAGGGAGTAGTAGGTAAATCTGGGGCATCAAGGGTAAATGAAAATGGGGAACCTTTAATTGAACTATGTGTAGAAAGAGGTTTGGTAATAATACATATTTTATGAAAAAGAGGATAAATAAGTATACAAGATATGATACAGAACGTAATGAAAGTAGTTTGTTAGATTATGTATTGGTGGATAAAAGGTTGATGGGTAGGCTTCAGGATGTGCATGTTTATAGAGGGGCAACAGATATATCGGATCACTATTTAGTTGTAGCTACAGTTAAAGAGGTAGATGGGGCAAAAGGAAAATAGCAACAACATGTAAGAGAGAGTGAAAGTTTGTAAACTAAGGGAGGAGGAAGTTATATTGAGATATAAGCAACTATTGGCAGAAGGGTGGGTTAATGCAAGTATAGGTAGTGGGGAAGGGGTTGAAGAGGGGTGGGATAGCTTTAAAAATGCAATGTTACAAAGCAGAGCAGAAGTTTGTGGCTATAGTAAGGTGGGTGCAGGAGGAATGAGGACTGATTGGTGGAATGATGAGGTAAAGGAGCGATAAAAGATAAAAAAAAGTTCGCTTATGTGAGGTTTTTACAAAGCAGAAGTGATGTAAGAAGGGTGGAGTATAGGAAGAGTAAATGAAAGGTGAAGAGAGTGGTGAGAGTGCAAAAGAAGAGCAAATGATAGAGCGGGTGAGGAACTGTCAACAAATTATGCTGAGAATAAGTATAAAATAGAGATAAATAGGTTAAGAAAGCCTAAGGAACAAATGGATTTGTCAGTTAAAAACTGAGTAGGGAAGTTAGTAGTTGGGGAGTTGGAGGTATTGGGTAGATGGTGGGAATATTTGGAGGAACTTTTAAATGTTGATGAAGAGAGGGAGGCAGTAATTTCATGCACTGGGCAGGGAGGTATAACATCTTTTAGGAGTGAAGAAGAGCAGGATGTGAGTGTGGGGAAGGTGCGTGAGGCATTACGTAGAAGAAAAGGGGGTAAAGCAGCTGGAACTGACGGGATCATGACAAAAATGTTAAAAGCAGGGGGGGATATAGTGTTGGAGTTGTTAGTATTTTTGTTCAATAAATGTATGAAAGAGGGGGAAGGTACTTTGGGATTGGCAGTGAGTGTGTATAGTTCCTCTATATAAAGGGAAGGGGTACAAAAGAGACTGTAAAAATTATAGGGGAATAAACCATACCACGGGTGGGGTTCGAACCCGCGGTCAGAGAGTCTCAAAACTCCAGACCGTCCCGTAGGCCACTGGAGTTTTGAGACTCTCTGACCGAGGGTTCGAACCCCACCCGTGGTATGATTTGTTTGCAATTGTGTCATTACGATTTCGTGAGTCATATAGGGAAATAAGTTTACTGAGTATACCAGGTAAAGTGTATGGAAGGGTTATTGTTGAAAGAATTAGAGATAAGACAAAGAGCAGGATTGCAGATGAACAAGGTGGCTTTAGAATAGGTAGGGGATGTGTAGATCAAGTGTTTACATTGAATTATATTTGTGAACGGTATTTAGATAAAAGTAGCGAAATTTTCATTGCATTTATAGATTTAGAAAAGACACATGATAGGGTGGATAGGGAAGCAATGTGGCAGATGTTGCAAGTGTATGGAATATGTAGTAAGTTACTAAATGTTGTAAACAGTTTATGAGGATAGTAAGGCTCAGGTTAAGGTGTGTAGGAGAGAGGGAGATTACTTCCCAGTAAAAGGAGGTCTTAGTCAAGGATGTGTGATGTCACCATGGTTGTTTAACATATTTATAGATAGGGTTGTAAAACAAGTAAATGCTAGGGTGTTGGGGAGAGGGGTGGGATTAAATTATGGGGAATCGAATACAAAATGGGAGTTGACACAATTACTTTTTTCTGATGATACTATGCTTTTGGAGGACTCTGAAGAAAAGTTGCAAAGGTTAGTGGATGAGTTTGGGAGGGTGTGTGAAGGTAGAAAGTTGAAAGTGAACGAAGATAAGAATAAGGTGATGAGGGTATCAAACGGTTTAGATAAAGAAAAATTGGATATCACATTGGAGAGAGGGAGGGAGTATGGAAGAAGTGGATGTTTTCAGATATTTGGGAGTTGACTTGTCAGCGGATGGGTTTATGAAGGATGAGGTTAACCATAGAACTGACGGAGAAAAGGTGATTGGTGCTCTGAGGTATATGTAGAGACAAAAAACGTTGTCCATGGAGGTAAAGAAGGGAATGTACGGGAGTATAGTGGTACCAATAATCTTATATGGGTGTGAAGCATGGGTTCCAAATGCTGCAACAAGGAGGTGTGGAATTACTATTAGTCAGAGGGCTGAAGAGGGGTTGTTGAGGAGGTTTGGTCAACTGGAGAGGATTGATCAAAATAGAATGACGTGGAGAACGTATAAATCTGTAGGGAAAGGAAAGGTTGGAGGGAGGGAGTAAAGGAGGTTTTGTGGGCGAGGGGCTTGGACTTTCAGCAAGCGTGCATGAGCATGTTAGATAGGAGGGAATGGAGACTAATGGTTTTTGGGACCTGACGAGCTGTTGGAGTGTGAGCAGGGTAATATTATGTGAAGGGATTCAGGGAAACCAGTTAGCCGGACTTGAGTCCTGAAGGTGAGAAGTACAATGCTTGCACTTTAAAGGAGGGGTTTGGGATATTGGCTGTTTGGAGGGACGTCTAAACTGAGCGCCTCTGCAGTTATGCAAAGACAGTGGTTATGTATGAATGATGGTGTTGAATGATGATTGAATTTTTTTTTCGTTTTGGGTTTTTCTTTCTTTTGGGTCATCCTGCCTTGGTAGGAAACGGTCGACGTGTTATTAAATATTTATATATATATATATATATATATATATATATATATATATATATATATATATATATATATATATATATATATATATATATATATATATATATATATATATATATATATATATATATATATATATATATATATATATATATATATATATATATATATATATATATATATATATATATATATATATATTAATATATATATATATATATATATATATATATAATAATATATATACATTTATATATGTATGTTGTGTGTGTGTGTGTACTCACCTATTTGTGGTTGCAGGGGTCGAGACTCAGCTCGTGCCCACGCCGCTTCACGGATCGCTACTAGGTCCTCTCTCTTCCCGCTCCATGAGCTTTATCATACCTCGTCTTAAAGCTATGTATGGTTCCTGCCTACACTACCTCACTTCCCAGATTATTCCACTTCCTGACATCTCTGTGACTGAAGAAATACTTCCTAACATCCCTTTGACTCATCCGAGTCTTCAACCACTTGTTTCTGTGTCCCATCTCTGGAACATCCTGTACTCACCTAATTGTGGTTGCAGAGGTCGAGACTCAGCCTCTTCGCTGCCCGCTACTGGGTCTCTGCTCTCCCTGCTCCATGAGCTTTATCATACCTCGTCTTAAAACTGTGTATGGTTCCTGCCTCCACTATATCTTTCTCTAGATATTCCACTTCCTGACTACTCTGTGGCTGAAGAAATGCTTCCTAACATCCCTTTGACTCATCTGAGTCTTCAGCTTCCAGTTGTGTCCCCTTGTTTCTGTGTTCCCTCTCTGGAACATCCTGTCACTGTCTACCTTGTCGATTCCCCGCAGTGTGTGTGTGTGTGTGTGTGTGTGTGTGTGTGTGTGTTCAGTGTGTTGTGTGTGTTGAGGAGGTAATATCAATGCCTCTCACCCCATGAGTAGTTGGGTCTAACCAGAGGCATTGTGCCTCTCGCCCCTTCTGACTGCTGCTACTACCACCACTACTGCTACTACTACCACCACTACTGCTACTACCACCATCATCAGTACCACTGCCACCGTCAACACCAGCACCATCACCAGCAGCAGCACCACCAGCAGCACCACCACCAGCAGCACCACCACCAAAACCAATACCACCAGCATCACCACCACCAGCATCACTAGCAGAAGCACCACCACCACCAGCACCACCACCAGCAGCACCACCACCATCACCGGCACCCAGCCAGCCAGCTGAAGAACCGCCCAGTTCTCCTTGATTCATGTCGCAAATTATTGACGCTGATCTCTAAGAAATTTCGAGAAAACATTGTCATACATATATAATAAATACATTGACATTTGATGCATATTAAGATCTCTCTCACTAAAATTCCAAGAATCAGGACAAACACAAACAAAACAATGCAATTCCAGTTTGGAAAAATATTGAAATACATTATAGACGCGAATTCCCTTCCTGGAAAAGCGTATATATATATATATATATAATAAATCTCACTGAATAAATATGCTCAATATAGCCAAGAAGGAGAGAGGAGATGCGTGTTATAACTCACACAGTGTTGCCAGACACAAAGGACACCTCCGTCCCAGCCGACGCTTTGAAGGCATTGCCCCAAGAAAATATTGCCAGTACTAGTCGTGGTTGCTGCAGAGATTACTGTCTATTATATCGACGGAGAAACGCTAAACCCGTATGGGTCACACTGGGAACTGGGGAGGTGAACAGGATCGTTCCCGGGAAGGGAGAGAATGTAGCCTCAGTTCCACTGGATCACAAGAGCCCGGGTGATAGTGAGGCTCACAAGAACCCTGGTGATAGTGAGGTCCGAGCCGTGAGTGAGGCTCACAAGAGCCGGTGATAGTGAGGCTCCCATGGCTCAAGAGCCGGTGATAGTGAGGCTCACAAGAGCCCGGGTGATAGTGAGGCTCACAAGAGCCCGGGTGATAGTGAGGCTCACAAGAGCCCGGGTGATAGTGAGGCTCACAAGAGCCCGGGTGATAGTGAGGCTCACAAGAGCCCGGGTGATAGTGAGACTCAAGAGCCCGGGTGATAGTGAGGCTCACAAGACCCCGGGTGATAGTGAGACTGTCAAGAGCCCGGGTGACAGTGAGGCTAACAAGAGCCCGGGTGATAGTGAGGCTCACAAGAGCCCGGGTGATAGTGAGGCTCACAAGAGCCCGGGTGATAGTGAGACTGTCAAGAGCCCGGGTGATAGTGAGGCTCACAAGACCCCGGGTGATAGTGAGACTGTCAAGAGCCCGGGTGATAGTGATAAGAGGGTGAGACTCCAAGACCCCGGGTGATAGTGAGACTGTCAAGAGCCCGGGTGATAGTGAGGCTCACAAGAGCCCGGGTGATAGTGAGACTCTCAAGAGCCCGGGTGATAGTGAGACTGTCAAGAGCCCGGGTGATAGTGAGGCTCACAAGAGTCCGGGTGATAGTGAGACTCTCAAGAGCCCGGGTGATAGTGAGACTCTCAAGAGCCCGGGTGATAGTGAGGCTCACAAGAGCCCGGGTGATAGTGAGACTCTCAAGAGCCCGGGTGATAGTGAGACTCTCAAGAGCCCGGGTGATAGTGAGGCTCACAAGAGCCCGGGTGATAGTGAGGCTCACAAGAGTCCGGGTGATAGTGAGGCTCACAAGAGCCCGGGTGATAGTGAGACTCTCAAGAGCCCGGTGATAGTGAGGCTCACAAGAGCCCGGGTGATAGTGAGACTCTCAAGAGCCCGGGTGATAGTGAGACTCTCAAGAGCCCGGGTGATAGTGAGACTCTCAAGAGCCCGGGTGATAGTGAGGCTCACAAGAGTCCGGGTGATAGTGAGGCTCACAAGAGCCCGGGTGATAGTGAGACTCTCAAGAGCCCGGGTGATAGTGAGGCTCACAAGAGCCCGGGTGATAGTGAGACTCTCAAGAGCCCGGGTGATAGTGAGACTCTCAAGAGCCCGGGTGATAGTGAGACTCTCAAGAGCCCGGGTGATAGTGAGACTCTCAAGAGCCCGGGTGATAGTGAGACTCTCAAGAGCCCGGGTGATAGTGAGGCTCACAAGAGCCCGGGTGATAGTGAGGCTCACAAGAGCCCGGGTGATAGTGAGGCTCACAAAAGCCCGGGTGATAGTGAGACTCTCAAGAGCCCGGGTGATAGTGAGGCTCACAAGAGCCCGGGTGATAGTGAGGCTCACAAGAGCCTGGGTGATAGTGAGGCTCATGGTTGATGTAACTGGACAGTTAATAGAGCAGTGGGGCCCCGGAACTGTTATGTTCTGAACTGGTGGAGAGTACATGCCAGGGGCTGTGTGATGAACGTCGAATAAATTGTACCGTACTCGGCGCTCCTCACAACAACCAATTGAATGCAGCCAACTCAGGATAGCTAACTCAGGACAGCCAACTCAGGACAGCTAACTCAAGTCATCTAACTCAAGTCAGCTAACTCTAGGCAGCCAACGCAAAGTAGCATTCTCAAGAGAGCCAATTCAAAGGGACCAATTCAAGAAGCCAACTCCAGGCAACCAATTCCAGTAAACCAACTCCAGGCAGCCAACTCAGGGAAACAGATGCAAGCAACTCATGGGAAGGGTGGTCCTCGTACTGCCATTTTATTTTATATACAGTGCTAGTCACGGCATTATGCCGGGTGAGTGCTCTGGCATAATGTCGTGACGAAAATCAAAGGTCTACCATACAGGGAGGGGTATTTTTTCGTCAGTGCATTATGAAGGGTAGCAGCCGTTAGCATGACGTCACGCCCTGCCACCACACTCCACAGTGACTCCTCAGTGCTCACGTTGCTGCCGTGGTGAGAAGTGTTGCACTTTTGTCTCTCATCCGCCCCATCTTTTGTCCAGTGTTCCCTTTGGTTTTGGGGTTATACATGTTTGATTATGGGTAAAAGGAGTCTTTAATACCTGAAACTATAGGTCAAATCATAGGGCTTCACAAAGATGGGCACCAGACGAAAGAAACAGTGGAGAATGTTGGTGTGTGTGAGCGTTCAGTGAGGAACTGGTTGCAGCATTTCAAGGCTGGTGTCTGTAAGAACTGTTAACAGACATGTGTCAGAACTGGGCTATAGAAATCACCGCCAGGTTATAAAACCGATCCTCTCCAAGCCACAGAAGAAACGTAGGCTGGATTATGCAAAGAAATATCTTCACTGGACTCCTCAACAGTGGTCTGAAGTACTTTGGAGTGATGAAGCAACCTTCACCGTCTCCTGCAACCGTGTGGGACATGTGTACCGGCCCAGAGGTAGTGACCCCTAGACCAATGCTACACCTGTGGGACCACCAAACACCCAGACTCGCTCATGGTTTGGGGGTGTTTCAGTGCTCAGAGTGTTGATGATCTCATTGTGTTTCCCAAAAACCAGTCTATGAACCAGTATAATTACTTTGAGTTATTGTGTGACAATTTACCTGAGGCGTTTGACAAGTGTGGGGCAATGGTTCTATGCAGGACGGTGTACCGTGTCATACAGCCAGATCTGTAGTTCAGTGGCTTAAGGACTGTGAAGTGAGGTTCTTTAACCCTTTCAGGGTCGGTCCTGTATATGTATGGCTTGAGAGCCAGTGTCGGTCTCGTATTTATACGCCAAAATTCTAGCGCCTTCAAATCTTGTGGAAGAAATCTGGTAGGCCTACATATGAAAGAATGGGTCTGCGTGGTCAGTGTGCGCAGTATAAAAAAAATCCTGCAGCAGGCAGTGCATAATGAGAAAAAAAACTCCGACCGTGTTTTTGGTTTAAAACAGCGACTTTGCAGTGTATTTTCGTATGGTATTTATGGTTGTATTCCCGTTTTCTTGGTCTCCTTTGATAGAATGGAAGATATATTACAGAAATAGATTTTGATTGGTTTCACGATGAAAAGTACCTTCAAACTGACCCCACGCGTCCAATACACGTCAACTGGTGAGTCTAATATTCTTTCACAAGTGCGCTGATATTATTTATACCATTTTTACAATAATGCAGTAGTCTGCATAACAGTAAATCTTCTATTTTTTGTGAGAATAAAAATTCAAAATGGAAAGCAAGAGTAATATAAGAGGGGCCTGGAGACGTGACTAATGAACAGAGAAAATGTTATTTTAGTGCCAGGAATGTCTGTCTTGTTTATTCTAGACCCTATTTTGAAATTGGCATCTTTTGAAATTTGTGTGAAATTGGCCAAATTGCCAAATTCTGACCACTTTATTGGGTGGTTAAAATCACTAAATGAGTGGTTTCTTATACTCAATCGATAGACCAAATAGAGTTCTAGCGATAAAGCTATGATTTTAGTCGACTGGAACAATGAAATTATCCGAAAATAGGACTCAAAGTGGACGAAATCGCCAATGCGTAAATATCGCCGATTATCGCTAACTTCACGAGAGCATAATTACGTAAGTTTTCCATCAAATTTCGTACTTTTGGTGTCATTACCATCGGGAAAAGATTATCTATCATTTCATGAGTGAATTAAGGATCGGGGGTCTCGACCCTGAAAGGGCCAGGCAATTCCCCAGACCTAAACTCTATTGAGAACCTCTGGTCAATAGTGAAACGAAGTTTACTGGGCAAGAATATCAGTTCCATCCCGTGGCTGGAGGCTGCTCTACATGAGGCATGGAATAATAGACCTCCCTAAACCCTCAAGAATTTGTGTGAAAGTCTTCCTACACGGCTGAGGGACGTGATTAAGCGTAAAGGACGCAACACCAAGTATTAAAACCTCAGTAAGTGTGCAAATGTATATATTATAATCTTTCATGGTATGTGTTTGTGTTTTGGTACGTGTGTGGTGGGAGGGGCGGCATAATACCGTGACTAGCACTGTGTATATTTTTTTACAGTGTGCCTGTATTGGAATGTGACATTTTAGAAGTCTCAAGGCGACAACCCTGAAAAAAATGTAATAACAAAAAAAGTTATTATTGATATGGCAACACTCGCGCAAGTACACATGGAAAATTTGCACTTAAAAAAAGTATTGCAGATGAGTACAGACGATTAAAAATGGGACAATTGAATTTTTTTTATTGCCAAAAGCAGGAAAATGCATCTTGTATTGAAAATAAATGAAAATATAGAATTACCTTTTTTTAAATGAAAACCAGTAAAATAAAATACTTAGAAAAGTGAATTTTAAAGAAATCGTCAACATAGGACTCAAGAACAACCATTTTTTGGGGTAACATCAGGAAAATTTTCACGATTCTTCAGTAACAATAATAATAATAATACGAATGCAAAAACAAAAAAATTTCGAAAAATTCAAGGGTAAAAAAAAAAAATGGTGCCTTTTATGCCTTCCAACCTCCATAATTTATCTTCTGGCCGGCCATTATTTTTTTCACCTCAGATGCGTAATAATATTTTTTATGAATTTAAGACAAAATAAATTAACTAATAATGGCAGAACAATTAACAAAACTACGTAAAGATATACGAGAGTGGACTGGTAAAATCTTAGAAACAACCTTTAAGAACCAAAATATTTGTCGAATTATGTTCGGTCTTTTTTTTTTTTTTTTGAAGGAAAGGAAAAAATAATTATTCTAGAATACTAATTTTTATTCCCGAGAAGCTGCCACCACCTCAAGGGAGCCGAGTCAAGGCAGCGTACTCAAGGTAGTCTACTCAAGGTAGTCTACTCAAGGCAGTCTACTCAAGGTAGTCTACTCAACTAAGCGACCGCTAACTCTGTGTCAGACATATGAGCACAGAATCCTGTGGCACTGATGATATTCAGGCAGGAAACATTACAACCACTAACCATGTAAATCCCCTCACAACCACTAACTATGTAAATCCCCTCACAACCACTAACCATGTAAATCCCCTCACAACTACTAACCATGTAAATCCCCTCACAACCACTAACCATGTGAATCCCTCACAGCCACTAGCCATGTAAATCCCTCACAACCACTAACCATGTAAATCCCTCACAACCAATAACCATGTAAATCCCCTCACAACCACTAATCAACCATGTACATCCACCACAACCACTAACCATGTAAATCCCTCACATCACTATCCAGTGTTGTGTTGGCAGACACCACCGTCTGTAGCACCGCAGTCGTGATGGCACCACCGAAGCTATAGGATAATAATAATAATAATAATAATAATAATAATAATAATAATAATAATAATAATAATAATAATAATAATAATAATACAGTAACAATAAAGTAATATTATTATTATTATTATTATTATTATTATTATTATTATATATGATGAAGTGGTAAACTCGTAGGGGTCATATAGCACCTGGGGAAATGAAGTCCATCAGGCGAGACATTCTCAAGTAATAGCAGTGTGAGGGAGGAGTTGAATAGCTGACCTCAGCACCTCGTTTGTGGTAATGGCATCAGCTACTAACACTCTCCTCTGTCAACAGCTGCTTCATATCACTGCGACCTTCGTCCTCTGGTGCCGTTGTATTCCAAATTGTCTTTCCTTTACTCCATTTTGCGTCAAAAATCCATGTGCATTTGTTCTTAGTTCACATGACTTACTTTGATGAAGGGCTGGATACTTACACACAAAACTGGGGGGGGGGGTAAGTGCGCCTTATATGCCCAAAAATGCGATGTATCTCAAGTCGTTAATGTGGCTGATTTCGTTCTTTTCACTAATTCTTGTGTTATTGTTACTGGCTGTTGCTTACATAACAATCCAGTACTGCAGAGCCTCTAGCATAGAACAACTAGAGTTCATGAAAGCATTTTGGTATAAAATACCGACTTGGAAAAACAGACACAAATGCAGTGTGATGCGATCCTTCGTTTCGCCTGACCTTTCACGTCACTGTCCTCCCTGTGTGTACTCACGTACTCTCTGCTCAGGTACATCTGTTTGTGACATGATAAAGCCCACTGTGTGAGAGAAACTTAGTCCGCAAAGGATCGCATTATACTGCATTTGTATCTATTTTTCCTCAAGTTATCGCATGGAAACAAAATCCGGGACTGGTCTAGACTATAAAACAGGGGTGGGCAAGTTCTTATATAAGAAGACCCACTTATAATACTTTTCATACATTTTTGAATGTTCAAGAGCCACAGACAATAGTATTTTAAAGTTGTATTTAACCTTAATAAATACTTAAGGTTGATTTTAGTTAATCAGAAAAGTACTTATGAACACTGCACTGCACTAGTTACGTTCCGCTAGCGCCGTAAGTACGTAACTTGTGTGTATTGCGTGAAGAGTGATGACGCAGAGTCCAGTTGCATCATCCGTACTTGTTTAAAATATATTTTGATTATGTTAAGCAAGTTTAAACAGCAGTTTGGGCACATAATGCTAATGGATGTTTGAAAAGATAATGTGACTTACCCGTACCCGTTTATTATATATATATATATATATATATATATATATATATATATATATATATATATATATATATATATATATATAGTGCAAATTGTGGGACTCATAGCCTCGGAGAAGTGGATATATGGCTTCAAGGAAGAATATTTGGATTTCTTCCAGAAACCATTTGAATATTCCACTTCCCTACCACCCCATCTTTTCATATTTTCATCTTTTCATATCTATCTATATATATATATATATATATATATATATATATATATATATATATATATATATATATATATATATATATATATATATATATATAAAGATGACAGTAAACAGGTGATATCACAATATGCAGAACAACCACTGTGAAAAAATAGCGAAATTCCAAGCGATTGCGTGACTTCTCACATTATCAAGGAACTATAAAAGACAAGACATCAACAGGAAAGCATATGAGGTGTAGTCTTGACCCTTTATATGCTTTCCTGTTGATGTTTTGTCTTTATAGTTCCTTGATAATGTGAGAAGTCACGAAAACGCTTGGAATTTCGCTATTTTTCACAATGGTTTTTACAAAATATATATATATATATATATATATATATATATATATATATATATATATATATATATATATATATATATATATATATATTATGCAAAAGATCACAGTAAACAGGTGATATCAAAATATGCAAAACAACCACTATGAAAAATAGAAGAATTCCAAGCGCATTCGTGACTACTCACATTATCAAGGAACTATAAAAGGAAACATGACAAGAAGGCTTATAAAGGGGCAGAATACACCTCACAGTCACATCACACTAACAAAGACAACACCTCACAGTAGCGTAACATCTCACGACTCTGTGAAGAGGAACATAAGAAAGGACCTGAAACTCTTCCCAAGAATTAAGATTAGTCCAATTTATCATTAAATTCTTCCCAAATTTTATTAATTATAAATGAATCCAATTTATATAAACCAAAAGAAATATTCATATTATTTTCAAAACTGCTTTTAATGAAACATGATTCTATTATATTCCTCTCAACCATGGACTTGCTTGATACAACCTTCTCAGCATTTTGAAAATCAATTGGATGGTTAAAGTCTCTCACATGAATAATTAGAGCATTAGAATCTTGTCCAGTTCTAATGCTATATTTATGTTGTTTTAATCTTAGTTCAAGACTTTTACCAGTTTGACCATAATAAACTTTATCGCCTATTTTACAGGGAATCTTATAGACACATCTGAGAAGGACTTGGGGGTGATGGTAAGCAGCAACCTTAAACCAAGACAGCAATGCCTAAGTGTACGTAATAAGGCAAATAGATTACTGGGATTTATATCAAGAAGTGTTAGCAACAGAAGTCCAGAGGTTATATTACAGCTTTATACATCATTAGTAAGGCCTTACCTAGATTACGCAGCTCAGTTCTGGTCTCCATTTTACAGAATGGACATAAATTCGTTAGAAAACATTCAGCGTAGAATGACTAAATTAATACATAGCATTAGAAATCTTCCAATTGATTTTCAAAATGCTGAGAAGGTTGTATCAAGCAAGTCCATGGTTGAGAGGAATATAATAGAATCATGTTTCATTAAAAGCAGTTTTGAAAAAAATATGAATATTTCTTTTGGTTTATATAAATTGGATTCATTTATAATTAATAAAATTTGGGAAGAATTTAATGATAAATTGGACTAATCTTAATTCTTGGGAAGAGTTTCAGGTCCTTTCTTATGTTCCTCTTCACAGAGTCGTGAGATGTTACGCTACTGTGAGGTGTTGTCTTTGTTAGTGTGATGTGACTGTGAGGTGTATTCTGCCCCTTTATAAGCCTTCTTGTCATGTTTCCTTTTATAGTTCCTTGATAATGTGAGTAGTCACGAAAGCGCTTGGAATTCTTCTATTTTTCATAGTGGTTGTTTGCATATATATATATATATATATATATATATATATATATATATATATATATATATATATATATATATATATATATATATATAATATATAGTGTGTGTAGGAGAAGTGGAATATTCAAATGGCTTCAGGAAGAAATCCAAATATTCTTCCTTGAAGCCTTTTTATCCACTTCTCCGAGGCTATGGGTCCCACAATTTGCACTAGAGGTGGACCCCATTCTATATATTTATGTATAGTATATATATATATATATATATATATATATATATTTATATATTATTTTTTTTTTTTCAACAAGTCGGCCGTCTCCCACCGAGGCAGGGTGACCCAAAAAGAAAGAAAATCCCCAAAAAGAAAATACTTTCACCATCATTCAACACTTTCACCACACTCATACATAATCACTGTCTTTGCAGAGGAGCTCAGATATGACAGCTGAGAATTGTCCCTCCCAGCTGTCACTATCCTAGACCCCTCCTTTAAAGTGCAGGCATTGTACTTCCCATTTCCAGGACTCAAGTCCAACTAAATCAATTAACTGGTTTCCCTGAATCCTTTCACAAAATGTTACCCTGCTCACACTCCAACAGCTCGTCGTCATGTCCCAAAAACCATTCGTCTCCATTCACTCCTATCTAACACGCTCACACATGCTTGCTGGAAGTCCAAGACCCTCGTCCACAATACCTCCTTTACCCCTTCCCTCCAACCTTTTCTAGAACGACCCCTACCCCGCCTTCCTTTCCCTACAGTCATTCTACTTTGATCCATTCTCTCTAAATGACCAAACCACCTCAACAACCCCTCTTCAGCCCTCTGACAAATACTTTTAGTGACTCCACACCTTCTCCTAATTTTCACATTCCGAATTTTCTGCATAATATGTACACCACACATTGCCCTTAGACAGGACATCTCCACCGCCTCCAGCCTCCTCTTCGCTGCAGCATTTGCAACCCATGTTTCACACCCATATAAGAGTGTTGGTACCACTATACTTTCGTACATTCCCTTCTTTGTCTCCATGGATAAAGTTTTTTGTCTCCACAGATACCTCAACACACCACTCACCTTTTTTCCTTCATCAATTCTATGGTTAACCTCATCCTTCATAAACCCATCCGCTGACACGTCAACTTCCAAATATCTGAAAACATTTACTTCTTCCATAATCCCTCTCTCCAATGTGATATCCAGTTTTTCTTTATTTAAATCGTTTGATACCCTCATCACCTTACTCTTATCTATGTTCACTTTTAACTTTGTACCTTTACACACTCTCCCAAACTCGTCCACTAACCTTTGCAACTTTTCTTTAGAATCTCCCATAATCACAGTATCATCAGCAAAAAGTAACTGTGTCAACTCCCATTTTGCATTTAATTCTCCATAATTTAATCCCACCCCTCTCCCCAACACCCTAGCACTTACTTCTTTTACAACCCCATCTATAAATATATTAAACAACCATGGTGACATTACACATCCCTGTCTAAGACCTACTTTTACCGGGAAGTATTCTCCCTCTCTCCTACACACCCTAACCTGAGCCTCACTATCCTCATAAAAACTCTTTACAGCCTTCAGTAACTTACTACCTATTCCATACACTTGCAACATTTGCCACATTGCTCCCCTATCCACTCTATCATATGCCTTTTCTAAATCCATAAATGCAATAAAAACTTCTCTACCTTTATCTAAATTTTGTTCACATATATGCTTCACTGTAAGCACATGATATACACATCCCCTACCCACTCTAAAGCCTCCTTGCTCATCTGCAATCCTACTCTCTGTCTTACCTCTAATTCTTTCAATAATAACCCTGCCATACACTTTACCTGGTATACTCAGTAAACTTATTCCCCTATAATTTTACACTCTCTTTTATCCCACTTCCCTTTATATAAAGGAACTATACATGCTCTCTGCCAAACCCTAGGTACCTTACCCTCTTTCATACATTTATTAAACAAAAATATCAGCCACTCCAACACTATATCCCCCCCTGCTTTTAACATTTCTGTCATGATTCCGTCAATTCCAGCTGCTTTACCCCCTTTCATTCTACGTAATGCCTCACGCACCTCCCCCACACTCACATCCTGCTCTTCTTCACTCCTAAACGATGTTGTACCTCCCTGGACAGTACATGAAATTACCGCCTCCTTTTTTTAATCGACATTTAAAAGTTCCTCAAAATATTCCCGCCATCTACCCAATACCTCCAGCTCCCCATCTACTAACTCCCCTACTTTGTTTTTAACTGACAAATCCATTCGTTCCCTAGGCTTTCTTACCTTGTTTATCTCACTCCAAACTTTTTTCTTGTTTTCTGCAAAATTTCTTGACAGAGCCTCTCCCATTCTTTCATCCACTCTTCTGTTGCACTCTCTCACCACTCTCTTCACCTTTCTTTTACTCTTCATATACTCTGCTCTTCTATTAACACTTCTGTTTTGTAAAAACCTCTCATAAGCTACCTTTTTTCTCTTTTATCACACCCTTTATTTCTTCATTCCACCACTCACTCCTCTTTCCTCCTGCACCCACCCCCCTATAGCCACAAACTTCTGCCCCACATTCTAATACTGCATTTTTAAAACTATCCCAACTCTCTTCAACCCCTCCACTACTCCTTCTTGCACTAGCCCACCTTTCTGCCAATAGTTGCTTATATTTCACCCTAACTTCCTCCTCCCTTAGTTTATACACTTTTACCTCTCTCTTACTTGCTGTTGCCATTTTCTTTTTGTCTTATCTACCTTTTACTCTAACTGTAGCTACAACCAAATAATGATCTGATATATCCGTTGCCCCTCTATAAACATGTACATCCTGAAGCCTACCCATCAACCTTTTATCCACCAATACATAATCCAACAAAGTACTTTCCTTACGTGCTATATCATACATTGTATATTTATTTATGCTCTTTTTCATAAAATATGTATTACTTATTACCAAACCTCTTTCTACACATAGCTCAATTAATGGTTCCCATTTACATTTACCCTGGCACCCCAAATTTACCTACTACTCCCTCCACAACATTTTTACCCACTTTAGCATTAAGATCCCCAACCACAATTACTCTCTCACTTGGTTCAAAACTCCCCACACACTCACTCAACATTTCCCAAAATCTCTCTCTCTCTTCTACACTTCTCTCTTCTCCAGGTGCATAAACACTTACTATAACCCACTTTTCACATCCAACCTTTATTTTACTCCACATAATCCTTGAATTTATACACTTATATTCCTTCTTTACCTGCCATAACTGATTATTCAACATTATTGCCACTCCTTCTTTAGCTCTAACTCTATTTGAAACCCCTGACCTAATCCCATTTATTTCTCCCCACTGAAACTCTCCTATCCCCTTCAGCTTTGTCTCACTTAAAGCCAGGACATCCAGCTTCTTTTCATTCATAACATCTACAATCATCTCTTTCTTATCATTCGCACAACATCCACCCACATTCAAACATCCCAATTTGACGGTTTTCTTCTTTTTCTTTTTAGTAAGCTATACAGGAAAAGGGGTTACTAGCCCATTGTTCCCGGCATTTTAGTTAACTTTTACAACACGCATGGCTTACGGAGGAAAGATTCTTATTCCACTTCCCCATGGATATGAAAGGGAAAAGCAATAAGAACAAGAACTATTAAGATAAAAATCAAAGAAAACTCAGATGAGTGTGTATACATAAACGTGTACATGTTTGCGTAGTGTGACCTAAGTGTAAGTAGAATGTGAGGGAAAAGTCCATAGATAGGAGTGATGAAAGTGTGAAGGTATGTAATGGTGGTTGAATGGTAGTTTGCTTGTTGAGGTGGGGTGAGTGTCTAGCGGCTGCTATACTCTCCCCCCCTTTTTCCACCCGGTGAGAGGTGTAATGCTGGGCTCCGGCCACAGGTTGAAATCACTTGACTGACCACGCCCGACCTCACTGTAAGTACTTCACGGCTGCTCGTATCTTCATTATTTTATGTTCAAAAGCTTCACTCTTTAATTTTGGAGCTTCACTCATGTTTAGCAACATTAACTTCTGCTATGTCCTGCCTTGGTTTTTGGTGAAGTTATTTATTAGTTTCGCCATTTCTTTCAAAGGCCTTATGCCTACTATGTAAATTAATACTAGAGTGGTGAGTAATTCTTGTGGTTTCTCCCACAGTCCTCTGTTTCCGCTCGGATCATCGGATTAAAGGCTGAGTGGGGGGGCGGCGTACTCACCAAGTGAGAAACAGAGTCGTTAACACCAATTCTTCACTACGCCAGTAGTTCCTAAGTCCCCACTCTAGACACCTCATACAACTGTACTTTACCAGGGGACAACCTTCACCTGAGTCCCTGATATCATTTGTGACATTGTGGATGTGGAAAACTGTTGGATTTTTGGGAAGCATCGATGCAACAACAACACCACCACCATGGAGTCTAACATGGATTCATTGCTTCTGTGTTAACAAGATCAACACATATGTAAATATCTAGCTTTAGATCAGATATATATATTTTTAGTTTTCATTTTTCATTTTTCTTAAGATAGAATTATTATAGTCATATTTACGTATTTATTATTTACATTTCTTTCTATTAAAATAGTGTTTATTTTTCTTGTTATTATTGTCTTTTTCTATTATACTTTTCCTAAGAAGATTGGCAACAACCTTCACATAGAAGTAACAAGACGTACCTGAAATCTTGCATGTTTATGAGACAGAAAAAAGACACCAGCAATCCTACCATCATGTAAAACAGTTTCAGGTTTCTGTTTCACAGTCACCTGGCAGGACGGTAGTACCTCCCTGGGTGGTTGCTGTCTACCAACCAATATTGGTACATACTATGCTACTATAGATTATTAATATAAATTTTTAAGAAAAATTAGCAATGAAACCCAATATTGTCTCGGGAGCCGCACAGAGTACCTTGTGGAGCCGCATGTAGCTCATGAGCCGCAGTTTCCCCACCGTTGCTATATAACATTGACCAGAGGGCACATGCACATGCCAATATTTGCATAAACCTTTCCCCGTTAGCGTACACCAGCGTAGAAAATTTGAAGTCGGTCAGATAAGGCGTTCTCAAGTTATAAACGAAAATTTGGAAGAAAAAAAATTCAGGGAACCATTTAAAGGCATCGCTTCGGGAATAACTAACATCCCAAACAATTTAAAAAAATAAAATAAGCCAGTTGGTTCCTGTGCACCAAGAGGCATCAACGCCTTCTACTAGGATACACCTGTTTAGAAAGTTTGAAGCCGATCAGAGACGGTGTAACTAAGTTATAGCATAGAAATAGCTGCGCTATATGCATTAATGAGACTGGCTCATTGGCACATACACGACCCATTAATAATCCGAACTTTCTTCAACTTACGATGCACTAACGCTGAAAGTTTGAAGCCGTTCAGAAGAAGCGTTCACAGGTTACCACACGGAAATCTTTAAAGAAAATATCCGATAATCATACCAGGTATCACCCCTTTCGAGGTATACCTGGAGGTATACTAAGCAAAGGAGGTATAACTCACCTTGGTGTCTGAAAGACAGAGGCATTCCTGAGGACAGGTGACCACTGCGGAGGCCTTCTGCACCTCCAGGGTGGTCGCTGCCACCACGACACTCACCACACTCCACAACATCCTGCAGGAGGGATAGAGAAACCTTCAAATGCCAATTCTCCCAGAGACAACGAACATCTTCACTCACTCAACACAGTAACAATACAACAGAAAATTATAAAAGATAAATCAAGTACCTCCCGGGCAGAACAAGTTCCTCATTGCGAACGCAACTACGAGGCAAGAGACTATAAAGAGACTTAGTAATAATAGTAAATAATTATTTTTATTATTTATAAGCACACATATTTTAGTGTTGGACCAAGACTTTTTGAACAAATTAAAATCTCCGACACATGACTTCCTCGTAAGCATGAACAAAAGATAAATACAAAATCATATCAACAAAAGGCAAAAAATAATATATGCACATCTGACTATCTACTGGAAGAACTGTTCTCCGTTCTTACTCAAAATGTTGACCAACAAAAAAGTGCCACCTTCATAACAATATTTTATGAATAATTCGAAGACCAGATAACTGATGATAGCAAAATGATGGAACCTCCATCACAGTCATGATCACTTGAACCTCCATCACAGTCATGATCACTCGAACCTCCATCACAGTCATGATCACTTGAACCTTCCATCACAGTCATGATCACTTGAACCTCAATCACAGTCATGATCACTTGAACCTCCATCACAGTCATGATCACTTGAACCTTCATCACAGTCATGATCACTTGAACCTTCATCACAGTCATGATCACTTGAACCTCCATCACAGTCATGATCACTTGAACCTTCATCACAGTCATGATCACTTGAACCTCCATCACAGTCATGATCACTTGAACCTTCCATCACAGTCATGATAACTCGAACCTTCATCACAGTCATGATCACTTGAACCTCAATCACAGTCAAGATCACTCGAACCTTCCATCACAGTCATGAACACTCGAACCTCCATCACAGTCATAATCACTTGAACCTTCATCACAGTCATAATCACTTGAACCTTCATCACAGTCATGATCACTTGAACCTCCATCACAGTCATGATCACTTGAACCTCCATCACACTCATAATCACTTGAACCTCCATCACAGTCATAATCACTTGAACCTTCATCACAGTCATGATCACTTGAACCTCCATCACAGTCATGATCACTTGAACCTTCATCACAGTCATGATCACTCGAACCTTCATCACAGTCATGATCACTCGAACCACCATCACAGTCATGAACACTCGAACCTTCATCACACTCATAATCACTTGAACCTCAATCACAGTCATAATCACTTGAACCTTCATCACAGTGATGATCACTTGAACCTCCATCACAGTCATGATCACTTGAACCTTCATCACAGTCATGATCACTTGAACCTTCATCACAGTCATGATCACTTGAACCTTCATCACAGTCATGATCACTTGAACCTTCATCACAGTCATGATCACTCGAACCACCATCACAGTCATGAACACTCGAACCACCATCACAGTCATGATCACTTGAACCTCCATCACACTCATAATCACTTGAACCTCCATCACAGTCATAATCACTTGAACCTTCATCACAGTGATGATCACTTGAACCTCCATCACAGTCATGATCACTTAAACCTTCATCACAGTCATGATCACTCGAACCTCAATCACAGTCATGAACACTCGAACCTCCATCACAGTCATGATCACTTGAACCTTCATCACAGTCATGATCACTCGAACCTCCATCACAGTCATGATCACTCGAACCTTCCATCACAGTCATGATCACTTGAACCTCCATCACAGTCATGATCACTCGAGCCTCCATCACAGTCATCACTTGAACCTTCCATCACAGTCATGATCACTCGAACTTCCATCACAGTCATGATCACTCGAACCTTCCATCACAGTCATGATCACTTGAACCTTCCATCACAGTCATGATCACTTGAACCTCCATCACAGTCATGATCACTCGAACCTCCATCACAGTTATCATCACTCGAACCTCCATCACAGTCATGATCACTTGAACCTCCATCACAGTCATGATCACTTGAACCTCTATCACAGTCATGATCACTCGAACCTCCATCACAGTCATGATCACTCGAACCTTCATCACAGTCATGATCACTTGAACCTTTATCACAGTCATGATCACTTGAACCTTCATCACAGTCATTATCACTCGAACATTCATCACAGTCATGATCACTCCAACCTCCATCACAGTCATGAACACTCGAACCTCCATCACAGTCATAATCACTTGAACCTTCATCACAGTCATTATCACTTGAACCTCCATCACAGTCATGATCACTCGAACCTCCATCACAGTCATGATCACTCGAACCTTCCATCACAGTCATGATCACTGAGCCTTCCATCACAGTCATGATCACTCGAGACCTCCATCACAGTCATGATCACTTGAACCTCCATCACAGTCATGATCACTTGAACCTCCATCACAGTCATGATCACTGAACCTTCCATCACAGTCATGATCACTCGAACCTTCCATCACAGTCATGATCACTTGAACCTCCATCACAGTCATGATCACTTGAACCTCCATCACAGTCATGATCACTCGAACCTTCCATCACAGTCATGATCATTCGAACCTTCCATCACAGTCATGATCACTCGAACCTTCCATCACAGTCATGATCACTTGAACCTCCATCACAGTCATGATCACTCGAACCTTCCATCACAGTCATGATCACTCGAACCTTCCATCACAGTCATGATCACTCGAACCTCCATCACAGTCATGATCACTTGAACCTCCATCACAGTCATGATCACTTGAACCTCCATCACAGTCATGATCACTTGAACCTCCATCACATTCATGATCACTCGAACCTTCCATCACAGTCATGATCACTTGAACCTCCATCACAGTCATGATCACTCGAACCTCCATCACAGTCATGATCACTCGAACCTCCATCACAGTCATGATCACTCGAACCTTCCATCACAGTCATGATCACTTGAACCTTCCATCAGTCATGATCACTTGAACCTGTATCACAGTCATGATCACTCGAACCTTCCATCACAGTCATGATCACTTGAACCTTCATCACAGTCATGATCACTCGAACCTTCCATCACAGTCATGATCACTTGAACCTCCATCAGAGTCATGATCACTCGAACCTCCATCACAGTCATGATCACTTGAACCTCCATCACAGCCATGATCACTCGAACCTTCCATCACAGTCATGATCACTCGAACCTTCCATCACAGTCATGATCACTTGAACCTTCCATCACAGTCATGATCACTTGAACCTTCCATCACAGTCATGATCACTCGCCTCCGACACAGTCATGATCACTCGCCTCCGACACAGTCATGATCACTCGCCTCCGACACAGTCATGATCACTCGCCTCCGACACAGTCATGATCACTCGCCTCCGACACAGTCATGATCACTCGCCTCCGACACAGTTGGGTTCACTTGAAATCTGAGTGTGTGGGGATGTATTAACCACTTGGGTAATATGATTTCATATGGCACTAGATTAGTTGATAATGCATGCGTCTTTGGGCTGACTATCACTTTTCCGTGGGGCGGCTCGTGGGCTGGTAGGCAAAGCTCTCGCTTCACACGCTGAGGGGTCCGGGTTCGATTCTCGGCAAGGGTGAAAACATTGTGCGTGTTTCCTTATACCTGTTGTCTATGTTCACCCATCAGTAAAATGGGTACCTGGATCTTAGTCGACTGGTGTGGGTCGCATAATGAGACAAAATTCACCTAATTTTCCCGAAATGCTCTGCATAATAACCAGGGGCTTTCTATATAGTAGTATGTCATTGATGTCAGCTAGGCCTGTATACCTTGTACATGTACTTGTAGAAAATAAAGATATTATTATTATTACAGTGGAACCTCGGTACTCGAACTTAATTCGTTCCGGAAGGCTGTTCGAGTGTCGATCTGTTCGAGTACAGAACGAATTTTTCCCATAAGGAATAATGTAAATTAGAATAATCCGTTTCAGACCCCCCAAAAATACACTTACAGCGACTTTGCGGTGCATTTTCGTATGGTATTTATAATTGTATTCTCGTTTTCTTGGTCTCATTTGATAGAATAAAATATGTATTACGGAAATAGAGATGATTTTAAATAGTTTACAGAATAAAAGTACCTTGAAATTGAGCTCCAAATAACGAAAATGTTCGATTTTTGCTGAAGTTCAAGAGTAAACAAATCAAATCACGTCACACGTCCAATACACGTCAACTGGTGGATCAAATATGCTTTCACAAATACGCTGATATTATTTATACAATTTTTAAAAAAAATGCATTAGTCTGCATAACAGTAAATCTTCTATTTTTTGTGTGAGTAAAAATTCAAAACAGCAAGCAAGGGGCCCGAAGTGGGAGGAGCTATAGGAGAGAGAGGGAGGGGCCAGCAGAAGGCGCATTCAGTATCTGATGAGTCGTCTTGATAGCCGGATAAGTAAGTAAGTTTATTCAGGTATACACAAATACATTTACATAGATTATCATACATAGCAGCATATGTGTAGAGAACCTAGAATAACCTAAAAAAGTCAGACAGAGTGACTTATTTCCATTGGGGTCCTTTACTAGCGGTGGCATGAATATAATGTTTATATTTTTGTGTAATTACGCTAATATTAGTAATAAAGGTTATCTATCTATCATATTTATTCAAACTTGATATCAGAAACACGATAGATAACCTAGAAGCACAATAAAGACGCCGAAATTAATAAAAGGCATATTATATGGAGAGGCAGAGGCGGTGTTTACATCAGGGCAAACACACTCTAACCAATTTACTTTTTGTTGGCTGCTATCACTAATCTTCTTAGGCCCCCTGGTGACTTATTTATACAAATAAAAAAAAATGCGAAGAAACACGAAATAGTTTACAGTGAAGTTCAGCGGAGTTTTGGATTGAGCGACAACTGCGAGGAGACTGATGCACATGTTCTGGCAGGTCGTGTTTGTTTGGTCCAGTGCCAAGCAAATGGTCGAGTACCGAGCTATTTTTTTACCGAATAAAGCGTTCGAGTACCGAAATGTTCGAGTACAGAGCTGTTCGAGTACCGAGGTTCCACTGTATTATTATATAATACTGCAGCTTGGTTTGTGTGAACCTGGAAGGGTGAGGGGACGAGGAGTGTGGGTGACCAGCTGGCGGCCCAGAAGTGGTATGGGTAGACGCTGGGGACGAGGAGTGTGGGTGACCAGCTGGCGGCCCAGAAGTGGTATGGGTAGACGCTGGGGACGAGGAGTGTGGGTGACCAGCTGGTTGAAGTTGTTGGATATACAGATAAGTGGATATACAGTTGGATATACAGATAAGTGATGTATATCCAACAACTTCAACCAGAACAACGGCTTCTACAACATAGCTGAACCTATTGCCAAGAAACTTCTTCAACGCTATCCCACATAGAACTCAAGAATGGAACACTGCAGGTCCTTTAAGTCACACAAGGTTTTAAACTATCACACTACTTTTTAGACTGTCACATGCAGCTTTCTCCACCTGACCCAGCATTCTCCACCTGACTGTACCCTATATATATTCATGTTACTCATTTTCCAGGTAGATCTGTCTGTGACTCGATAAAGCCCACTGCGTGGGCGAAACGTTGTCAATAAAGGATCACATTATACTTCTTGTGTTTATTTCTCCTGTCACCTGCTGACTCCTGTCACCTGCTGTCTCCTGTCACCTGCTCTCTAGCAACGAAAATATACGTATAAGATTACTGAATGACAGGTAAACAAACACCTGAGTATCTGGCCTCGGAGCCGCCCTCTACACCCACCCACACACCCACTCACTCACACCCACAAACCCACCCATACACACATACACACACACAAACATACGCACACACACACACATACATACATAGACACACACACATACACACACACAGTTGGAAGAACAAGCATGTATAACAGGAAGGGCACATGAATGGATCAGGGAATATACATGCCCCGGTGGCCTAGTGGTAAAGCTCTTGCTTCACGCACGGAGGGCCCGGGTTCTATTCCCGGCGGGGCGGAAACATTTCGAAGTGTTTCCTTACACACATACTCACACACACACACATATACATACAACAGGCCTAGTGTCAAATCGACATGTGCCTAGGACAAAATGGTAACTAACTAACTAACTAACCTCACAGGGAGGCAACAACGGGTCATGGTGCGTGATGAGGTATCACAGTGGGCGCCTGTGACGAGCGGCGTACCGCAGGGGTCAGTCCTAGGACCAGTGTTATTCTTGGTATATGTAAATGACATGACGGATGGGATAGACTCAGAAGTGTCTCTGTTCGCGGATGATGTGAAATTAATGAAGAGAATCACATCGGAGGAGGACCAAGCAGGACTTCAAACAGACTTGGACAAGCTTGACAAGTCATGAAGATCGGAGAATTGCAAAGAAGACCGCTGACAGAGTACAGGCTAGGCGGACAAAGGCTACAAATCTCGGCAAAGGAGAAAGACCTTGGGGTGAGTATAACGCCAAGCACGTCTCCGGAGGCACACATCAACCAGATAACTGCGGCAGCATATGGGCGACTGGCAAACCTAAGATTAGCGTTCCGTTACCTTAACAAGGAATCATTCAAGACACTGTATACCGTGTGCGTCAGGCCCATACTAGAATATGCAGCACCAGTCTGGAACCCACACCTGGTCAAGCACGTAAAGAAACTAGAGAAAGTGCAAAGGTTTGCGACAAGGTTAGTTCCACAACTCAGGGGTCTGTCTTATGAAGAAAGGTTGAGGGAAATAGGACTAACAACACTGGAGGAAAGAAGGGTCAGAGGAGACATGATAACGACATACAAAATACTGCGGGGAATCGACAAGGTAGACAGTGACAGGATGTTCCAGAGAGGGAACACAGAAACAAGGGGGGACAACTGGAAGCTGAAGACTCAGATGAGTCAAAGGGATGTTAGGAAGCATTTCTTCAGCCACAGAGTAGTCAGGAAGTGGAATAGTCTAGAGAAAGATATAGTGGAGGCAGGAACCATACACAGTTTTAAGACGAGGTATGATAAAGCTCATGGAACAGGGAGAGCAGAGACCCAGTAGCGGACAGAGAAGAGGAGGGGCCAGGAGCTGAGTCTCGACCCCTGCAACCACAATTAGGTGAGTACAATTAGGTGAGTACACACACACACACACACACACACATACGCCTAGTGTCTAATCGACAAGTGCCTAGGACAAAATGGTAACTAACTAACTAACACAAAATGGATAGATTCAGAGGTGTTCCTGTTTGCAGACGATGTGAAGCTAATGAGGAGAATTCAATCGGATGATGATCAAGTAAGACTAGAAATGGATCTGGACAGGCTGCAAACATGGTCCAACAACTGGCTCCTAGAGTTTAACCCCACCAAGTGCAAAGTCATGAAGATTGGGGAAGGTCAAAGAAGACCGAAGACGGAGTACAGGCTAGGTGGCCAAAGACTGCAAACCTCACTCAAGGAAAAGAATCTTGGGGTGAGTGTAGTACCGAACACATCTCCTGAGGAACACATCAACCAAATAACTTCTGCAGCATATGGGCGCTCAGCAAACTTAAGAATAGCGTTTCGACACTTGAGTAAAAAGACGTTCAAGACACTGTACACTGTATACGACCATACTTGGTCAAACACGTCAAGAAATTAGAAAAAGTGCAAATGGTTTGCAACAAAACGAGTCCCATAGTTAAGGGGTATGTCCTACTAGGAGAGGTTAAGGAAAAATCAACCTGACGACACTGGAGGACAGGAGGGATATATAAAATAAAATACTGAGAGGAATTAACAAGGTGGATAGTGACAGAGTGTTTCAGAGATGTGACACAGCAACAAGGGATCACAACCGGAAGTTGAAAATTCACATGAGTCGCAGGGATGTTAGGAAGTATTTTTTCAGACAAAGAGTTGTCAGGAAGTGGAACAATTTGGAGAGTGATGTAGCGGAGGCAGAATCCATATGTAGCTTTTGTAGAGAGTAAACCTACATTTTTAGTTCTTATATTTTCCACTTGAGAGTTACTGTGGTAGGCCTAGTTCCCACCAGATGTCATGCGCCGAGGTAGGCTCAGGCTTGCCTGCATCGGCCTCATTCGACGCTTACTGGACCTGCTGACAGCATCTCCGCCCCCGGGACTGGTTTGGCTGCCCTTAATCTTTGTTGCCTGTGTATCCGATTCCTTCGAAATACTACAAGTATCTAGTCAACCTAGGGTTTGGCTCCAGCCCTCAGTCTACCAACCACGCTACCGGTTATTCAATTAAGTTAAACCAACAAACTCTTTAAGAAGAGGTACGATAAAACTCATGGAGCAGGGAGAGAGTGGACCTAGTAGCGAGCAGCGAAGAGGCGGGGCCAGGAGCTGTGAATCGACCCCTGCAACCTGAGAGACCTGTCTTACATATTTTTAACACATTATTTATATTCCATTTATTTATTCCTGTTTTCCATTTATACACCTCAGTCATATACCCCTACACTATCGTAGGGGTTGTCAAACTTGGAAGGGGAGGGGATGGGGGTCGCTGTGTGATACACACTGTATCACTGGTGCTGTCAGACTGGGAGGGGGTAGTGTTGCTGTATGATAACACAAGATGTAAACTGTATAATAAACTAGTCAGACAATCAAGTAATTAACTGCTCCTGTGAGATGGCATATTGTTGTGAGCGTCTTGTAGAGAACCTACCCAGCTTGATGGACAGGTAGACACCACCAATTATACCCTCACCCTCCATCTGATGCCCCTCCTCTCTCTATCTTATCTTTCTACCAACGTTAACTCCCTCCCTCCTTCCCTCCACCAGCCCTCCCTCGCTCCACCATCCCTTCCTCACTCCACCAGTCCACTCCCTCACTTCTCCACCAGCCCACTCCCTCACCAGCCCACTCCCTCACTCCTCCACCAGCCCTCTCTCACTCCTCCATCAGCCACTCCCTCACTCCTCCACCTGCTTTCCCTCTCACATTCTTCCACTAGCAGACTCACACTACCAGCCACCATCACCACCAGCTGCTGTCACCACCACTAGTAGTTGCTGACATCACCACCACTACCATCTTCAACTGCTGATGCCACTACCACCATCGGCTTCTGATACCACCATTGTCAGCTGCTGAAACCACCATCTGCTGACTCCACCACCACCTGCTGATGCCAACCAACCACCTGCTGACTCCACCACCACCATCACAAGCTGAAAAAATCACCACCAACTAGCACCACTACAACCAGCTGCTGATGCCACCTCCACCAGCTGCTGACTCCATCAGCATCAGTTACTGACTTTACCACCACTAACTACTGAATGTGGCATACGCCGTGTATATCACTATATTTAGTGTGCATCGCTCACAAAAAACAAAAACTCTGTATTAATAATCAACCTGAAGCACAGTAGCTTACTGCTGCTGCAAATGAAGGGAAGGGGCTCCTATTCGCACATAGGGTGACTATCAGTTTTACAAGTCAACCAGAGTAAGGAGGGGCTCCACAGTAGCCTATTTTGTAACTGGGGGTCAGTTCCTCACACACTTCCAGCTGATTAACACTTACGAGAGTTCTGCCCTCTGTATGGCTTTGTAAGCCGTAGCAGGATACTCATTTCTCTCATTAAAACTACTCATGGTATCTGGCAATTTTTTTTTTTGTGAATACTGTATGTAACTGTACATTGTATCGAGGGTGGGAATATACAAAGTAATGGAATATTTTATCTTATGAGTTCTTAACTATGTTATTATTTTTTTCCTTGCTAGTATTCTTCCTTTACCGCTACCAGGTATAGCAAGCCTTTGACAGTACCAGTCTTCGTAGTCCTGGCAATACCAGCAGCAGCTGCTGATATAAATACCAGCTGCTGACACCAACATCACTAGCTGCTGATGCCACTACCACCAGGTGCAGATGCCACTACCACCAGGTGCAGATGCCACTACCACCAGCTGCTGATGCCACTACCACCAGCTACTGATGCCACTACCACCAGCTGCTGATGCCACTACCACCAGCTGCTGATGCCACTACCACCAGCTGCTGATGTCACTACCACCAACTACTGATGCCACTACCAACAGCTTCTGATGCCACTACCACCAGCTGCAGATGTCACTACCACCAACTGCTTATGCCACTACCATCAGCTGTTGATGCCACTACTACCAGCTGCTGATGCCACTACCACCAGCTGCCGATGCCACTACCACCAGGTGCAGATGCTACTACCACCAGCTACTGATGCCACTACCACCAGCTTCTGTTGCCACTACCACCAGGTGCAGATGCCATTACCACCAGCTTTTGATGTCACTATCACCAGCTGCTGATGCCACTACCACCAGTTTCTGATGCCACTACCACCAACTGTTGATGCCACTACCACCAGCTGCTGATGCCACTACCACCAGTTGCTGATGCCACTACCACCAGCTTCTGATGCCACTACCACCAGCTTCTGATGCTACTACCACCAGCTTCTGATGCCACTACCACCAGCTTCTGATGCCACTACCACCAGGTGCAGATGCCATTACCACCAGCCTTTGATGTCACTATCACCAGCTGCTGATGCCACTACCACCAGTTTCTGATGCCACTACCACCAACTGTTGATGCCACTACCACCAGCTGCTGATGCCACTACCACCAGCTGCTGATGCCACTACCACCAGTTGCTGATGCCACTACCACCAGCTTCTGATGCTACTACCACCAGCTTCTGATGCCACTACCACCAGCTTCTGATGCTACTACCACCAGCTTCTGATGCCACTACCACCAGCTTCTGATGCCACTACCAACAGCTGCTGATGCCACTACCACCAGGTGCAGATGCCAATACCACCAGGTGCAGATGCCACTACCACCAGCTGCTGATGCCACTACCACCAGATGCTGATGTCACTACCACCAGATGCTGATGCCACTACCACAAGCTGCTGATGCCACTACCACCAGCTGCTGATGCCACTACCACCAGCTACTGATGCCACTACCACCAGCTGCTGATATCACTACCACCAGCAACTGATGCCACTACCATCAGCTGTTGATGCCACTACTACCAGCTGCTGATGCCACTACCACCAGCTGCTGATGCCACTACCACCAGCTGCCGATGCCACTACCACCAGGTGCAGATGCTACTACCACCAGCTGCTGATGCCACTACCACCAGCTTCTGTTGCCACTACCACCAGGTGCAGATGCCATTACCACCAGCTTTTGATGTCACTATCACCAGCTGCTGATGCCACTACCACCAGTTTCTGATGCCACTACCACCAACTGTTGATGCCACTACCACCAGCTGCTGATGCCACTACCACCAGTTGCTGATGCCACTACCACCAGCTTCTGATGCCACTACCACCAGCTTCTGATGCTACTACCACCAGCTTCTGATGCCACTACCACCAGCTTCTGATGCCACTACCACCAGCTTCTGATGCCACTACCACCAGGTGCAGATGCCATTACCACCAGCTTTTGATGTCACTATCACCAGCTGCTGATGCCACTACCACCAGTTTCTGATGCCACTACCACCAACTGTCGATGCCACTACCACCAGCTGCTGATGCCACTACCACCAGTTGCTGATGCCACTACCACCAGCTTCTGATGACACTACCACCAGCTTCTGATGCTACTACCACCAGCTTCTGATGCCACTACCACCAGCTTCTGATGCCACTACCACCAGCTGCTGATGCCACTACCACCAGGTGCAGATGCCACTACCACCAGGTGCAGATGCCACTAATACCAGCTGCTGATGCCACTACCACCAGATGCTGATGTCACTACCACCAGATGCTGATGCCACTACCACAAGCTGCTGATGCCACTACCACCAGCTGCTGATGCCACTACCACCAGCTACTGATGCCACTACCACCAGCTGCTGATATCACTACCACCAGCTCCTGATGCCACTACCATCAGCTGCTGATGCCACTACCACCAGCTGCTGATGCCACTACCACCAGCTGCTGATGCCACTACCATCAGCTGCTAATGCCAACTACCACCAGCTGCTGATGCCACTACCATCAGCTGCTGATGCCACTACCATCAGCTGCTGATGCCACTACCACCAGCTGCTGATGCCACTACCATCAGCTGCTGATGCCACTACCATCAGCTGCTGATGCAACTACCACCAGCTGCTGATGCCACTACCATCAGCTGCTGATGCAACTACCATCAGCTGCTGATGCCACTACCACCAGCTGCTGATGCCAACTACCACCAGCTGCTGATGCCACTACCATCAGCTGCTGATGCCACTACCATCAGCTGCTGATGCCACTACCACCAGGTGCAGATGCCACTACCACCAGGTGCAGATGCCACTACCATCAGCTGCTGATGCAACTACCACCAGCTGCTTATGCCACTACCATCAGCTGCTGATTTTACTGCATGTAAAATCTCACAGTACATACAGACATGCACGTCTCATTCTTTCACTGTCACTCATTCAATAACTGTCATGCCAGAAGGGCGCCGTCATCACGGTTCAGATGACCCTCGATACAGTAACATCCCCATCCATCTCAGAGTGCAGTTGTTTCCCGAACACATCATGAGGAGCCAGTCTATCAACATCCTGTCGGCCAACATTAGAGGTTTCATTACCAATGTTGGAGAGTACACACACAGTTTTGTGAACACTCGACGTCCCAACATAATAGCTGTATTTGAAACATTTTTGGACGACAGGACTCCTGAAAATTTTGCAAGAATTGCTGGCTACACCTCATGGATGAGAAGAGACAGGCAAGGGCAAGGAGCAGGTGTTGCTGTGTTCTTCTCTAAAAGTGTACATGCTCAGCACATTGATGATGCCATCCCTTCTCATCTTGAAATGATGTTCTTCAAGCTATGCATAAACACTAGTACCTCTGTACTAGTGTACTAATGAAAAATGTTGACTCCCTTCTGCTCCAACACAACTGTCAACATATCATAATTGTTGGTGACCTCAACCAACATCTTATACAGAGGGACTTTGATGACCTTGCAGTGTTTGACATGAGAAACTTTGTTGATTTCCCTACTCACATCTCTTTCTCCTTCCTAGACCCAGTAGTGAGTGATCTGGCAGAAGGTATAGTCACTTGTCAACCCCTCGGCTATGTTGGATCGTCTGACCACAAGGTTGTTTTCACGACACAAGATCCCAACAGAACGAGGTGAGGAGTCCACACGCACAACCTGGCTATGGGAAAGAGGAAATTGGCCAGCCCTTTGCTCTGAGCTCGCCACTACCTATTGGAATGCTCTTCTCAAAGGGGATCTTGACAACCAAGTGAATGCCTTCACTGGACACATCCTTAATCTACAACAAGAACACCTTCCTCACCGGCAGTATGTGACGAAGCCTACAGATCAGCCTTTGTTTGGCTTTCGTTGTAGAGAGGCTGCTACTGTGTACAGTGTAAATGGCCTTCTCTGTGGAAAGAGGCAAATGTAGTCCCAGGTCACAAAAAGAAGAGCAGAGCAGAAATCAGCAACTACAGACCAGTGTGACACTGGGAAGATCCTTGAGACAATAATCTCAAGACGAATGACAGTTTTTTGACTACTGCTCACTATTTTGTGACCGTCAATATGGCTTCAGGAAAGGTTACTCTGCTGCTGATCTATTGTTAAACCTCTACACTAAATGGCACCAGTCACTGGATGAATCCAAAGTCAGCTGTATGGTAGCACTCGACATTGCTGGTGCTTTCGACGGAGTGTGGCACCAGGGCTTCTTGGCAAAACTGCAAACAATGGAAATTGCAGGCTCTACGCTTTGTCTCCTCAGTGATTACCTTCATGGTAGATCTCTAAGGGTAGTTCTCAATGGAACAGAATCAGCAAGACATCCTATTGGGGCAAGTGTTCCACAAGGAAGTGTGCTGGGACCATTGTTATGGAATATCTACTTCAATGATCTTCTTCATCTCATCCCAGAATCCCATGCATATGCAGACGACTGTACTCTGATATTTACTTATCCAAGAGAAGAAATGCCAGCTGCTCTAAGCTACATCAATCACCAGCTAAGAGTTATATCAGCTTGGGGAAACCGATGGCAGGTAACATTTGCACTTGAGAAAACACAAATGATGATGGTCTCTAGGCACCATGATGGTAATGCCGGAGCAGTAGTAAGTATGAATGGGAGAGTGTTGGTACCTGGGAAAGAAGTTGATATCCTTGGAGTGAAATTTGACTCCAAACTGACAATGAAGAACCACGTTGTAAATCTTGCAAACAAGGCAGCCAGGAAGCATACAGCATTTCGACGTATCTTGCATCTGCTTGACAGTAGGGGTTGCAATATTCTGTATTAGGCACAAGTACGCTCATACCTTGAGTATGCTCCACTTTCTTGGTTTGCCTGCCCCCCTTCCCCCTCATCTACTACTGCTTGACATAGTAGAGAACAGAGCAAGACGTCTCGTCTCTCCCCTGGACCCATCCTGGATAGATCTGGCATTTCAGCAGAGCCTTCGACACAGGAGGGATGTGGGCGGCCTTATTGTTATGTACAAGGCCAACATTGTCAAAGTACCACACTTAGCTCCACTTCGAGGACAGCGAGGAGCAAACTCCTATACCACAAGACGGGCAGAAAGCAGCAACTTCACTCTGGCTGTACCATTCTCCAGAACATCACTTCATCTGAGATCATTTATCCCCAGGATGACTCGAGTCTGGAACACATTCGTACAGCATTATGATGTCAACGAGATAAAGTTAGTTGATCAAATGAAAATGCTGACCCATAGATGGCTCCAACTTCATCCTGTTCCCTACTTGTATGTTTCATAACAATAAAAATGCTTTCAAATGAGCTGATGTAGGTAACAGCTCTTAGCTTGTCAATAAAGTTAGGAATCCTTAACTTGTAAATAGCTTGTCAATAAAGTTAGAGATCCTTAACCTAACCTTGTCAAACCCTGTGTAAAGAGAGAGAGAGAGAGAGAGAGAGAGAGAGAGAGAGAGAGAGAGAGAGAGAGAGAGAGAGAGAAAGAGGGAGGGAGAGAGAGGGAGAGAGAAGAAGGAAGAGAAAGTGAGGGAAAGAAAGTGAGGGAGAGGGAGAGAGAGAGAGGGTGAGGGAGAAATTGGGGAGAAAGTGAAAAAAAGAGAGAGAGAGGGCGGAAGATTGAGGGCGAGACAGAGAGGGAGGGAGAGGGAGGAAGAGGGAGGGAGAGAGCGAGAGAGCGAGAGAGAGAGAGAGAGAGAGAGAGAGAGAGAGAGAGAGAGAGAGAGAGAGAGAGAGAGAGAGAGAGAGAGAGAGAGAGACTGACTGACTTTAAAAATAATATTAACACCGGTGTCATTTACACCTGTTACGTTTAACTACTCTCCTCATCCCCTTTGCTCTCTCATCCTGCCTCCTCTCCCTTCATCCCTCCAACCTCCTCCTTCCCCCCCTAGGGCTGGGCTGAGTTGGAGGGAAGGGGTAGGGGGAGGAGCTGTGTGATTATCCTGGACTTCCGGGTTTATCTGACTGTAAACACGAGATTGTTGTTGCATATGATAGCACCGACACTGTGTACTGAGTGCCATGGCTGATGTTTGAGAAAATATACATATATATATATATATATATATATATATATATATATATATATATATATATATATATATATATATATATATATATATATATATATAATGGCAGACAGGCGATCTTAACAATGCAAGACAAGCAATGGGGGGATGGAAATCTTTAGCACAAGATCTTTCACACGTCTCCGTGTGGCATCAGGAGCTTTGCAATTTTGCAAGATCAGCAACAAGTAGATTGAAGAAATGTTTTCTTAGAGGAAAGGTAGCGTATTGACCCTGACCTGTCCCACTCAGAATGGGGGTCAGGCACCGTCCCGTCACCCGGGGCCGTCTCCCACCGAGGTACAGTGACCCGGAAAAAGTAGAAACACTTCAACCATCACTCACTGTTTAGCCAGAGACGCGCCAACATAACAGCTCACATGACCCTTAAAACTGCTATATCCCCAAACCTCCAGAGTGTAGACATTGTACTTCCCACCTCCAGGACTCAAGTCCGGCTAACTGGGTTCCCTGAATCCCTTCAAAAATGCTACCTTGCTCACACTCCAACAACACATCAAGTCATAAAAACCACCTGCCTCCACTCACTCCTCTCTAACACGCTCACACACTCCTGCTGGATATCCAAACCACTCACATACAAAGCCTCCTTGACCCCCTCCCTCCAACCTTTCCTAAGACGACCTCTACCCCTCCTTCCCTGCATTACAGAATTACACTCCAACTCATCCTATTTAGCTCCATTCTCTCTAAATGTCCAAACCACCTCAGTAACTCCTCCTCGGTTCTCTAGATAATACTTTTAATAACCCCGCTCCTTCTAAACTTACAAATACCACACATTACCCTTCAGCCTCCTCTTCGCTGCGTGACACGCTGATGTCAGTCGCGTGACACGCTGATGTCAGTCGCGTGACACGCTGATGTCAGTCGCCTGACACGCTGATGTCAGTCGCCTGACACGCTGATGTCAGCTCCAACAACCTATTTAACCACGTGAATCATCAGGGGTATGTCATATAGGTAAAACCTCCTCTCCCTTGGATCAAACCTGCTTACCTTCCCCAGGCGCAGAATGACTTATGAGAATCGTAAAAATAATAGTAATATGACAAAGGTAGATCGTAGATGCGGAGGTAAATGGTAGATACGGAGATAGTAGACACGGAGATAGTAGATACGGAGATAGATAGTAGATACGAAGGTAGATGGTAGATACGGAGGTAGATGGTAGATACGGAGGTAGATGGTAGATACGGAGGTAGATAGTAGATAAGGAGGTAGATGGTAGATATGGAGGTACATAGTAGATACGGAGGAAGATGGTACATACGGAGGTAGATAGTAGATACGGAGGTAGATGGTAGATATGTAGTTAGATAGTAGATACGGAGGTAGATGGTAGATACGGAGGTAGATAGTAGATATGGAGGTAGATAGTAGATACGGAGGTATATGGTAGATACGGAGGTAGATAGTACATACGGGGGTAGATGGTACATACGGAGGTAGATAGTAGATACAGAGGGTAAATGTTAAACGGTGAAAGTAGATGAAAGACACAGGGTAGATGGTAGACACTGGTACTGGTACATGGTAGACATAATGTGGATGGTAGACACAAAGGGTAGATGGTAGACGCAGGTAAGAAATGGTACCAAATGCAGACTAGTACCCTAATACTACACACGTCTTAGTCACATGATAGAGACAGGGTAGATGGAAGAAGCCGAGGTAGATGATAGAAGCAGAGGGTAGATGGTAGAAGCCGAGGGTAGATGGTAGAAGCCGAGGGTAGATGGTAGAAGCCGAGGGTAGATGGTAGAAGCCGAGGGTAGATGGTAGGAGCCGAGGGCAGATGGTAGAAGTCGAGGGGAGATGGTAAAAGCCGAGCTTAGACGGTAGAAGCCGAGGGTAGATGGTAGGAGCCGAGGGTAGATGGTAGAAGTCGAGGGGAGATGGTAAAAGCCGAGCTTAGACGGTAGAAGCCGAGGGTAGATGGTAGGAGCCGAGGGTAGATGGTAGAAGTCGAGGGTAGATGGTAGAAGCCGAGGGTAGATGGTAGGAGCCGAGGGTAGATGGTAGAAGTCGAGGGTAGATGGTAGAAGCCGAGGGTAGATGGTAGGAGCCGAGGGCAGATGGTAGAAGTCGAGGGGAGATGGTAAAAGCCGAGCTTAGACGGTAGAAGCCGAGGGTAGATGGTAGGAGCCGAGGGTAGATGGTAGAAGTCGAGGGTAGATGAAGATCAACTCCCCCCCAAGATCTGCACCTGATATCGCAAAGATAAAATCTGATATCTAACAAGAATTTACCAAAATGAATACTGTTGGTAACCTAATCAATTGGATAAGAGGTTATCGGTCAGACAGACAGATAACCTATTACCTGTTCTCTATCAAGACTTTACAAGTTAGTCTAAAGAAATGTTGCTAGGTACACCGCAAGGAGGAGTCCTCAGTCCCATGTTGTTTGTCCTCAATGCTCTCCTAATTGCTCTCTATCTGCCTCACCTAAACATGTAGCTATAAGCTATGCTGATGACATCATGATCCACACAACAGGTCAAGAGATGATGAGTGTCATTCTTAACGAGGTTCAAGTAATTTGAAATCGACCAGGCCTCGTCATATCTTAATTTTTCTTTAGTCTAAGAACAGGTGTAGAGAGTTTAATACAGAGCCCAAAATTATTAGTGCTGTAGAAAGGGTTAGTATAGCAACCAAATCTTTTGCAATAAAAGTGACAATCTGGCTCAGCCCCCACCCCCCCCAAAATCCAAATCAACCTATAGGCACAAAAAAAATTTTTAAAGTAAAATACGCGAGTCTAGAGAGATTGAAGCCGATCAGAAGAGGCGTTTTCTCAAGTTTTCGCACTGAAAAAATAGAGATTATTTTTAAATCAAATTAGGAAAATAAGACGCACCAACGTTGAAAATTTGAATCCGATCGAAAGATTCGTTTTCGAATTATAGCATAGAAATAAACTTTAATAAGGAAAAGGAAAAAAAAAACTCTGGCAACCTCCAAAGTTTACCCATTCTGGGAGTTAACTAACTTGCTGTAAATCCCTCAACCTTACTAATAGTTCAAGAAGATAGTTAATACTTGCACTTGTTTGTGTTAAAGATGTCAAGCCAAGGACACGGAAAAGACAGGAACCAGATACCAACTAAACCCAACACAAGAGATAATCCCATATCGAGGATTGTGAGGACAGGAGAGTCTTGGAATGATAAATGAACTGTCAGATAGAATAAAAGCAAATCTTGAAGCCCAAATTTAATGGATCCGATCAGATTGTTCAGAAAATATATTTAAATTCCCAAAGTATAATTTAAGTTTAAGTGGAATGCGAAGTTGAAACTGTGTTAACAGTAAGAAGCTAAATAGTGGTCGAAGGAGCGTAGATTAAAGGCTTTTATAAAGAGGATGTCAATTAGGGTTAAGGGCATGAGATACCTGGTGGTAATACTGAGGAGTTGGTAATGATGGAAATGAATATGGAAAGAAGGTGAGTGACGCAATCAAGCTAATGGTGTTATAAAAGTTGGATGTCGTTGGGAGTGTTGGTGCATGGTGTTGTGTTAGTGTTGGTGTAGTGGTGTGTTGTGCTATGGGTCTGAGTGGAAAGTTAGGTGTGATCTGGATTGGTGCTAGGTGGGACTGGGGTGGATTGGTGCTATGTTGGTGGTGGTGTTGTGTTAGTGTTGGTGGTGGTGGTGGTGTTGGTGCTAGTGTTGGTGCTGGTGTTTGTGTTAGTGTTGGTGGTGGTGCTGGTGTTGGTGCTAGTGTTGGTGCTGGTGTTTGTGTTAGTGTTGGTGGTGGTGCTAGTGTTGGTGCAGGTGTTGGTGCTGGTGTTGGTCCTGGTGCTGGTGCTAGTGCTGGGGTTAGTGTTGGTGCTGGAGTTGGTGTTGGTGCTGGTGGTGGTGCTAGTGCTGGGGTTAGTGTTGGTGCTGGAGTTGGTGTTGGTGCTGGTGGTGGTGCTAGTGTTGGTGCTGGTGTTGGTGCTGGTGCTGGTGTTGGTGCTGGTGGTGGTGCTAGTGCTGGGGTTAGTGTTGGTGCTGGTGGTGGTGCTGGTAACATACACAGTGCAGGTGAATGACCCCAGAGGGTAGTAGTCAACACTGGACAGGTGGAGTAGCGCACACACAAACACAGGTAACTATGATAGTAATACACGCTGGCAGAGATGCTTCAGCAAGATATACAGAGTTTCAGTGCTATACAGAATGAGAACACAGGTAACTGACTGAAGTGTAACCAGTAATTAGCCTGTCACAGGACAACAAGTGTTCTGAAGTTCCCGCTGAAGGAATTTTCTTATGTTTGTGTTCTTAGTATTAGGTAGGCAGGATAGGATGGAGAAAGAGGCGTGGAGAGGACAAGCAAAAGAGAGAATAAGGAGAGGAAGTAAATTAGAATAGATAATGGATAAAGAGTGATAGCTCTAGGTCTTTCGAGTTCCAATCAACACATGAAGAGCTTTCAGTGTTGTAGGAAAGAGGATAAAATTTAAGCAAACAATACCATGGCGCCAAGCTAAACGCTAGGTATTTTGGTCCAATAGCGTTAGCTGCGCGCCAAGGTATTGGACCAGTGTGGTACGGTGGTAGAGCACTGCGTACCTTGTTCCAAGGTTCGTAGGTTCGAGTCTCCGTCGACCTGAGATTAGTGTTTGAATAATATATATATATAATATATATATATATATATATATATATATATATATATATATATATATATATATATATAATACATATTATAAATAAAGTACCATATACGTAGAGACCATATTTGATTATGCACCTCTGAAGATGCACTGGATTAGAGACATAAATGTAGTTAATTATGTGTGTGGCTCTGGAAGGATGCACTGCAAATCTCAGAACAGTATTAAAAAAATTCTTCAGTATACTCTATGCGTGTGTGTGTGTCTCTGGTGTGTGTCTCTGGTGTGTGTGTCTCTGGTGTGTGTGTCTCTGGTGTGTGTGTCTGTGTGTGGTCTCTGGTGTGTGTGCTCTGGTGTGTGTGTCTCTGGTGTGTGTGTCTCTGGTGTGTGTGCTCTGTGTGTGTCTCTGGTGTGTGTGGCTCTGGTGTGTGTGCTCTGGTGTGTGTGCTCTGGTGTGTGTGTCTCTGGTGTGTGTGCTCTGGTGTGTGTCTCTGGTGTGTGTGCTCTGGTGTTGTGTCTGTGTGCTCTGGTGTGTGTGGCTCTGGTGTGTGTGTCTCTGGTGTTGTGTGTGTCTCTGGTGTGTGTGGCTCTGGTGTGTGTGTCTCTGGTGTTGTGTGGTCTCTGGTGTGTGTGTCTCTGGTGTGTGTGCTCTGGTGTGTGTGGCTCTGGTGTGTGTGTCTCTGGTGTGTGTGGCTCTGGTGTGTGTGCTCTGGTGTGTGTGGCTCTGGTGTGTGTGCTCTGTGTGTGTGGCTCTGGTGTGTGTGTCTCTGGTGTGTGTGGCTCTGGTGTGTGTGTCTCTGGTGTGTGTGGCTCTGGTGTGTGTGTCTCTGGTGTGTGTGGCTCTGGTGTGTGTGTCTCTGGTGTGTGTGTCACTGGTGTGTGTGTCTCTGGTGTGTGTGTCTCTGGTGTGTGTGTCTCTGGTGTGTGTGTCTCTGGTGTGTGTCTCTGGTGTGTGTGTCTCTGGTGTGTGTGTCTCTGGTGTGTGTGTCACTGGTGTGTGTGTCTCTGGTGTGTGTGTCTCTGGTGTGTGTGTCTCTGGTGTGTGTGGCTCTGGTGTGTGTGTCTCTGGTGTGTGTGTCTGGTGTGTGTGTCTGGTGTGTGTGGCTCTGGTGTGTGTGTCTCTGGTGTGTGTGTCTGGTGTGTGTGTCTGGTGTGTGTGTCTGGTGTGTGTGTAAGGCGCGTCACAGACTGCACAGCGTACGTCTGAAGCTCCCATCCGATCATGAATGAAAAAAAAAAAGTTCCATCAGACAACTTTGTAAATTATACCGAGAACTCGAAACCTCATCCTTCACCACTCACGAGTGACGAAAGTACCTTCATAACTACAGTGTTCTGGTAATAAACAAGTCAGTATCTTCATAATCACAGTATTACTGATGAAATCGTAATAACATGATTGCAAACAAGCCAGTAATGGGTGGGGTTTGAACCTGGCCTAGAGTTTTATGACTCATTCGCCATGGTTCAAACCCCACCCGTTCTACAGTGTGCTGGTAATATGTCACTATTTCCTTGCTGCATCAGGAAAGACTTACGTCCCACAAGAGTCAATAAAACAGATGATCCAAGATATTGTGGGAGTGGCGGGAGGGGGGATGATCCCCATAGAGGGGTTAGATATCTGATCACTTGATGTAAACAGACGGGCTTTACGGCCGCTCAGCACACACCAGAGACACACACACACACACACACACCAGACACACACACACACCAGAGACACACACACACCAGAGACACAACAGAGACATACACACACCAGACACACACACACACACACACCAGAGACACACACACACACACCAGAGACACACACACACTCCACTACCTGACAACCACATGGTAATGTGTTGTGGCGCAGGGAGGGAAGACGGCGGTCCTCTGATAACATTAGCTCCGCACATAAATGGAAGGGAATGGATTCATGTGGATAGAGAAGTGGTGGAATCTATAACAATAATAAACAACTTCTCAAAACAAAAGTAAAAATAAAAAATATTAAATCTTAAAACTTACATTTTTCCAATTAATCACACAGGGAAAAGTTCCCTTATATATTCACTTGTATCAATGTGAGATATTGAAGTTTTATATGCACTTACAAAGGCGAGTATCACTATAAAAACTCCTTGGAACTTACATAATGATGGGCATATTTTATGTAAATAATTTTTTTTCCTGGTCTGTCCTAACCAGCCTCTCTTGGTGTGTCCCTGGCCAGCCTCTCTTGGTGTGTCCCTGACCAGCCTCTCTTGGTGTGTCCCTGGCCAGCCTCTCTTGGTGTGTCCCTGACCAGCCTCTCTTGGTGTGTCCCTGGCCAGCCTCTCTTGGTGTGTCCCTGGCCAGCCTCTCTTGGTGTGTCCCTGACCAGCCTCTCTTGGTGTGTCCCTGACCAGCCTCTCTTGGTGTGTCCCTGGCCAGCCTCTCTTGGTGTGTCCCTGACCAGCCTCTCTTGGTGTGTCCCTGCCAGCCTCTCTTGGTGTGTCCCTGACCAGCCTCTCTTGGTGTGTCCCTGGCCAGCCTCTCTTGGTGTGTCCCTGACCAGCCTCTCTTGGTGTGTCCCTGACCAGCCTCTCTTGGTGTGTCCCTGACCAGCCTCTCTTGGTGTGTCCCCCTGACCAGCCTCTCTTGGTGTGTCCCTGGCCAGCCTCTCTTGGTGTGTCCCTGACCAGCCTCTCTTGGTGTGTCCCTGCCAGCCTCACTTGGTGTGTCCCTGGCCAGCCTCTCTTGGTGTGTCCCTGACCAGCCTCTCTTGGTGTGTCCCTGACCAGCCTCTCTTGGTGTGTCCCTGGCCAGCCTCTCTTGGTGTGTCCCTGACCAGCCTCTCTTGGTGTGTCCCTGACCAGCCTCTCTTGGTGTGTCCCTGGCCAGCCTCTCTTGGTGTGTCCCTGACCAGCCTCTCTTGGTGTGTCCCTGACCAGCCTCTCTTGGTGTGTCCCTGACCAGCCTCTCTTGGTGTGTCCCTGACCAGCCTCTCTTGGTGTGTCCTGACCAGCCTCTCTTGTGTGTCCCTGACCAGCCTCTCTTGGTGTGTCCCTGACCAGCCTCTCTTGGTGTGTCCCTGACCAGCCTCTCTTGGTGTGTCCCTGGCCAGCCTCTCTTGGTGTGTCCCTGACCAGCCTCTCTTGGTGTGTCCCTGACCAGCCTCTCTTGGTGTGTCCCTGACCAGCCTCTCTTGGTGTGTCCTGACCAGCCTCTCTTGGTGTGTCCCTGACCAGCCTCTCTTGGTGTGTCCCTGACCAGCCTCTCTTGGTGTGTCCCTGACCAGCCTCTCTTGGTGTGTCCCTGACCAGCCTCTCTTGGTGTGTCCCTGACCAGCCTCTCTTGGTGTGTCCCTGACCAGCCTCTCTTGGTGTGTCCCTGACCAGCCTCTCTTGGTGTGTCCCTGACCAGCCTCTCTTGGTGTGGACATTTATTTTAGACTCCACGAGAAGTATGTAAATTATGGTTAGGTAATGATTTAAAAATATATACCTTACGCGGAACTGCTCACACTCCACTGTGTGCAAATACACATATGTGTACACATACATACAAGTAAAGGCAGTAAAGAAGTAAATGAACAACGTGGGTTAGCGAACAATTACTTCACCTAAATTAAATTTAAGAGAAAATAACAGAAGAATTGCAGCTCAACTCCCGCCAACAATGGACATCCCTGATCGGAGAATTTGAAGGATCCGGAGTAACAAACTTATGTACACACTGAAAAATATGTTCGCGAACAAAATCAACTGGTAAAAGACCAAACTTTCAGGAGTAGAATTGTACGAAATCTTCCCAGAGGAAGAACAAATATTGAGAAAACAAAGATGGACAGAAAATGAGGGAAAGTCGGTCGGTCGGTCGGTCGGTCGGTCGGTCGGTCGGTCGGTCGCTCTCTCTCTCTCTCTCTCTCTCTCTCTCTCTCTCTCTCTCTCTCTAGAATCTATAGCAATATATTAAGAATCGTAAATGGCGGAGCGCTCACACTACTCTGCAGGAATGTTAACAAAGGAAGGTCCAAAGTAATTCCTGTAGTGAGGCTCAATCCACCACCTTAAACCCCACTGACCACTGACCTAGACAGACAGAAGATGAGAACAGTTGTGCTATCATAAACATCCTGAGTCACTTCAGTCACGGGAAAATAGACTGGGAGAACAGAGATACCATGAGAGGCCAGAAACATGAGAAAGTGACTTAGATAGACCAGGAGTGAGCAACAAAGATTCCTTGGAAGATGTAACAGTTATTAGGCATTTCCCAAAGATATACCTGTAAGAAGATATATGATTTTTTTCATTATCTTTTTTTCTGTAATAAAACTTTCGTAACTGCCTTACTGTAATGAGGTACGTTTCACGCAGCTGTTGGTGTGTGTAGGATGCTCTCTGCTCAGTTTTGTTCCAGTGCGACAACTGAAGAGGGTTTCTTAAGGTACTCCGCGGAAGCCAATCAAAATTGGCTTCCTGATTGTCTCGAAATAAAGATAAAATATGAATCCTAATTTGAAGAGGGTTTGTAGGCATTATTTTGCCAATTTAATTTGTAAATTAGTAAGATAATTTTCCGCATTAAATCAAGTTAAATTTGGTCAAGTTGAGATGGGACGATACCAATTTTTGTTTACCGATACTGATACTCATACTTTGGTCAATACCAATACTTATACTTTTTAATTTTATTTGTTTTATTGTTAATGTTATGATAACTTTGTTCATTACATACAAGGGAATGTTTATTGCTCAATAGGCATTAAAGAACACATGAAGGATATTTTTTTATTATTATTAACACATCGGCCGTTTCCCACCAAGGCAGGGTAGCCCGAAAAAGAAAAACTTTCATCATCATTCACTCCATCACTGTCTTGCCAGAGGCATGCTTACACTACAGTTATAAAACTGCAACATTAACACCCCTCCTTCAGAGTGCAGACACTGTACTTCCCATCTCCAGGACTCAAGTCCGGCCTGCCGGTTTCCCTGAATCCCTTCATAAATATTACCTTGCTCACACTCCAACAGCACGTCAAGTATTAAAAACCATTTGTCTCCATTCACTCCTATCTAACACACTAAAGCATTGATAAATATTTATTAATTAACTTCATTTCTCTGAGAAGACAATGTCATCATTCATTACTAATTACAGGCACCCCAGTCAGGCTAATGTATCTCCATACTTGGTAATGTATCTCCATACTTGATAATGTATCTCCACACTTGGTAATGTATCTCCATACTTGGTAATGTATCTCCATACTTGGTAATGTATCTCCATACTTGGTAATGTATCTCCATACTTAGTAATGTATCTCCATACTTGGTAATGTATCTCCATACTTGGTAATGTATCTCCATACTTGGTAATGTATCTCCATACTTGGTAATGTATCTCCATACTTGGCAATGTATCGCTATACTTGGTAATGTATCTCCATACTTGGTAATGTGTATCCATACTTGGTAATGTATCTCCATACTTGGTAATGTATCTCCATACTTGGTAATGTATCTCCATACTTGGTAATGTATCTCCATACTTGGTAATGTATCTCCATACTTGGTAATGTATCTCCATACTTGGTAATCTATCTTCATACTTGGTAATGTATCTCCATACTTGGTAATGTATCTCCATACTTGGTAATGTATCTCCATACTTGGTAATGTATCTCCATACTTGGTAATGTATCTCCATACTTGGTAATGTATCTCCATACTTGGTAATGTATCTCCATACTTGGTAATGTATCTCCATACTTGGTAATGTATCTCCATACTTGGTAATGTATCTCCATACTTGGTAATGTATCTCCATACTTGGTAATGTATCTCCATACTTGGTAATGTATCTCCATACTTGGCAATCTATATCCATACTTGGTAATGTATCTCCATACTTGGTAATGTATCTCCATCTTGGAATGTATCTCCATACTTGGTAATGTATCTCCATACTTGGTAATGTATCTCCATACTTGGTAATCTATCTGCATACTTGGTAATGTATCTCCATACTTGGTAATGTATCTCCATACTTGGTAATGTATCTCCACACTTGGTAATGTATCTCCATACTTGGTAATGTATCTCCATACTTAGTAATGTATCTCCACACTTGGTAATGTATCTCCATACTTGGTAATATATCTCCATACTTGGTAATGTATCTCCATACTTGGTAATGTATCTCCATACTTGGTAATCTATCTTCATACTTGGTAATGTATCTCCATACTTGGTAATGTATCTCCATACTTGGTAATGTATCTCCATACTTGGTAATGTATCTTCATACTTGGTAATGTATCTCTATACTTGGTAATGTATCTCCATACTTGGTAATGTATCTCCATACTTAGTTATGTATCTCCATACTTGGTAATGTATCTCCATACTTGGTAATGTATCTCCATACTTGGTAATGTATCTCCATACTTGGTAATGTATCTCCATACTTGGTAATGTATCTCCATACTTGGTAATGTATCTCCATACTTGGTAATGTATCTCCATACTTGGTAATGTATCTCCATACTTGGTAATGTATCTCCATACTTGGTAATGTATCTCCATACTTGGTAATGTATCTCCATACTTGGTAATGTATCTCCATACTTGGTAATGTATCTCCATACTTGGTAATGTATCTCCATACTTGTATGTATCTCCATACTTGGTAATGTATCTCCATACTTGGTAATGTATCTCCATACTTGGTAATGTATCTCCATACTTGGTAATGTATCTCCATACTTGGTAATGTATCTCCATACTTGGTAATGTATCTCCATACTTGGTAATGTATCTCCATACTTGGTAATGTATCTCCATACTTGGTAATGTATCTCCATATTGAGTTCTCCATTGGTAATGTATCTCCATACTTGGTAATGTATCTCCATACTTGGTAATGTATCTCCATACTTGGTAATGTATCTCCATACTTGGTAATGTATCTCCATACTTGGTAATGTATCTCCATACTTGGTAATGTATCTCCATACTTGGTAATGTATCTCCATACTTGGTAATGTATCTCCATACTTGGTAATGTATCTCCATACTTGGTAATGTATCTCCATACTTAATAATCTGATGAAGACAAAATCAGAAATCAGTTACGCTAATAAAAGTCTGAATATTTTTCAGTTATATTAAACATGAAATTAAAACATCCAACACTCTCATTATACTGTTTATTTAAAGCTTTAAAAAACGTAAAAAAAAAAATATAACATTTACATTATTGTAATAATTGGAAAACGAAAATCTTAACTTATAGCTGAGAGGTTGAACAACAACCTCTGTCTATTATTATTAAACTGAATTATGATATCCATTACATAGTTCAAAGTTTTTAAGCTCTGAAGAAATACATTGAAAAATATATTGAAAAAAAAACATACATTATTTTAATATCTGACATTAAAACATCAACAATAAATATTCATTACTCTAACACGTAAAATTTAAAGTTCTCAAATCGATGTTGAGAATCATCAACATCTCTTTAGTTTCTCCCATGTTGAACACTATGTCACCCCCCCATGTTGAACACTATGTCACCCCCCCATGTTGAACATATGTCACCCATGTTGACACTATGTCCCCCATGTTGAACTATGTCACCCCCATGTTGAACACTATGTCACCCCCCCATGTTGAACACTATGTCACCCCCATGTTGAACACTATGTCACCCCCCCATGTTGAACACTATGTCACCCCCCCATGTTGAACACTATGTCACCCCCCCATGTTGAACACTATGTCACCCCCATGTTGACATGTCCCCATGTTGAACACTATGTCACCCTCCATGTTGAACACTATGTCACCCCCATGTTGAACACTATGTCACCCCCATGTTGAACACTATGTCACCCCCCATGTTGAACACTATGTCACCCTCCATGTTGAACACTATGTCACCCCCATGTTGAACACTATGTCACCCATGTTGAACACTATGTCACCCCCATGTTGAACACTATGTCACCCCCATGTTGAACACTATGTCACCCCCATGTTGAACACTATGTCCCCCATGTTGCACTATGTCCCCCCATGTTGAACACTATGTCACCCTCCATGTTGAACACTATGTCACCCATGTTGACACTATGTCACCCCCATGTTGAACACTATGTCACCCCCATGTTGAAACTATGTCCATGTTGAACACATGTCACCCCCATGTTGAACACTATGTCACCCCCATGTTGACATATGTCTCCATGTTGAACACTATGTCACCCCATGTTGAACACTATGTCACCCATGTTGAACACTATGTCACCCCCATGTTGAACACTATGTCACCCCCATGTTGAACACTATGTCACCCCCCATGTTGAACACTATGTCACCCTCCCATGTTGAACACTATGTCACCCCCATGTTGAACACTATGTCACCCCCATGTTGAACACTATGTCACCCCCCCATGTTGAACACTATGTCACTCTACTGAAGAGGGGGGGGGTTAACTCAGGTATTTACTATGTAGGTTTGCCACAGATGAAATAAATATTACATTTTCTTTCCACCACTCTAGTGGATTTCCTTCTCTAGGCAATAACACTAACTTTAAATTTTCACTCATTATTTAGAGGTCACTAGTGGCAGCAGCACAGAACAGAACCGAAAGGTGTTAATGATGCTAACTCTTGCAATGTTACTACTGCAAGTTAAAATAGTGAAGAAGATGCAACAAGACCAAATTAAACCTGCTTCTCACCTTGTCATTCGTCCTTTGATATTCTTATCACTGACTAGATAAAGTTCGTTTCCAGCTGTTGACCACAGTACAAGCTTGCCCTGGTGTGCCATTTATATTCACACGTATCACTGGAAGAATGGGCATTGCCACTGGTTCTTTGGGGACACCACTTGCTTAAGCTGCCCATCCTTCCTCCACAGTGACTGTCTCCTCCATCCTCTAGCTCCTCCATCCTCTAGCTCCTCCATCTTCTAGCTCCTCCATCCTCTAGCTCCTCCATCCTCTAGCTCCTCCATCCTCTAGCTCCTCCATCCTCTAGCTTCTCCATCCATTTTTTAACTTGTGCTCTCGTCCTCTTGACTCCTCCTCACTTCTCGACAAGCCTCCAGTTTTCAATCACGCCTTTCCCATGCTCCCCACACCCCCATGCTCCCCACACCCCCATGCTCCCCACACCCCCATGCTCCCCACACCCCCATGCTCCCCACACCCCCATGCTCCCCACATCCCTATGTTCCCCATACCCCCATGCTCCCCACATCCCTATGTTCCCATACCCCATGCTCCCCACACCCCATGCTCCCACACCCCCATGCTCCCCACCCCCATGCTCCCACACCCCATGTCCCATCCCTATGTTCCCACACCCCATGCTCCCCACACCCCATGCTCCTCACACCCCATGCTCCCCATACCCCCATGCTCCCACACACCATGTTCCCACACCCCATGCACTCCACACCCCATGCTCCCCACACCCCATGCTCCCCACACCCCCATGTTCCCCACCCCCATGTCCCCACACCCCCATGCTCCCCACCCCCATGTTCCCCACACCCCCATGCTCCCCACACCCCTATGCTCCCACACCCCCATGTCTCCACACCCCAATGTTCCCACACCCCCATGCTCCCACACCCCAATGTTCCCACACCCCCATGCTCCCCATACCCTCATGGCCCCTAGAGAAATGGGTTGATTGCAGAGGTGTCGGACGGCCTCCTGCACATCATGAATTATGGGGACCACTTATCGTCACAATATTTCAAGTATCATGCTTCTCCCTCCCCCTCCCTCCCTCCCCCTCCCCCTCCCTCCTCTCCTCTCTCCTTCCCTCCCTCTCTCTCCTTCCCCTATTCTCACCCTCAGCTTCCTTCCTGCCTTCCTCATGCTCTTTTTGTCTGCTACCGCCTCTTTCTTCTTCATATCTTTCTCCTCCTCCCCCTCTTCCTTCTCTAAATTCTTTTCCTCGCCCTTCCCATCTTTTCCTTCTTTTTCCTCCAATTCCTCTTCATCCCTATTTATCTTCCCTTTTTATCCACTTCTTCATTCTTCCTCTCCTCCTTTACGTCTTCTCTTTTTCTACATGCTAGTCATCCATCTTATCCCCCTAATCCTTTCACTGATTCCTATCTCTCTGCCTCTTCCTTCTCTTCCTCCACCTCACAGATGTCTTCTCATTTTCCCCCTCCCCTCCTCTCCCTCTCCATCCTCCTGCTCCTATTTTGCCTTCCCCTCCTCTCTTATAGTTCCTACATCTTCCCATCTAGACCCATTGTATTCTGCCTCTCCAGTCATCACCTCCACCACCTCTCATCTCCCTTTCGTCACCCACATCACCACTCATCTCTACATCACCCACACTGTAGATGAGTTCGAGAAACGTAATGGAGGCGAGTGAAGACACATACAAATGGACTGCCCGTGGCTGACTGAGTAGAAATTGTTGTGTCATCAGCCAGCACATCTAGTCTCTCTGATGTCTACATCGTGGCTGACTCCTGCCCGCGGGCGGTGCCTGGGTATGAACGCTTTCAGGTCAGCGTCGGTGACCTATCAGCTCAACTGTCGCATTCCAATGCTGTGGCACCAGGTAATGGACTCCTATTTACATACCACTGACATGACATACTACTGACAGCTGGGATCATGCTACGTGCAGGACGACCTCGTCATGCAGGCAGATAGACTGATAAACACAATATAAACACACTGGCAGATGCTACAGAGACGAATCTCAGGCAATTATTCTACAGTGCAAAAGAATGTTGGGCAACAGGAAAAATGTATATCATACTTGCATATGATCCATATGCTGCCGCTGTTATCTGGTTGATGTGTGTTTCCGGAGACGTACTTGGCGTTATACTCACCCCAAGGTCTTTTTTTTTTGATGAGGTTTGTAGCCTTTGTCCACCTAGCCTGTACTCTGTCAGCGGTCTTATTTGCCCTTCTCCGATCCTCATGACTTTGCATTTGGAGGGATTGAATTCGAGAAGCCAATTGCTAGACCAGATGTCGAGTTTGTCCAGGTCTGTTTGCAGCCCTGCCTGTGTGTAAGTGTGTGTAACTAATACACAGTTGGTGTATGTCAGACAGTCTCTTCATGTGTATGTTGCAAATGATGACATTTCTCTGTTTGATACTGCAAGCATGATGAATCTTAGTGGATCGTAGTGACATTCAGAGATCGATCACCGTTCTGGGTTCTGGAGCAAATTATGTGCAAAAGAGTAAATTACTTAACAGGCAAGGGGGTCACCTGGTGCACACAAGCCACACCAGTCAAGGGGTCACCTGGTGCACACAAGCCACACCAGGCAAGGGGCCACCTGGTGCACACAAGCCACACCAGGCAAGGGGCCACCTGGTGCACACAAGCCACACCAGGCAAGGAGTCACCTGGTGCACACAAGCCACACCAGGCAAGGGGCCACCTGGTGCACACAAGCCACACCAGGCAAGGGGCCACCTGGTGCACACAAGCCACACCTGTTAAAGTTCAGAACTCGTAGACGTCATGAATAATGAACGTACAATAGAAACTCACCCCACAGTTAGTTAGAATGACACACAATAACGTAAAATGTAAGACAGTCACACAGAGCAACTCTTAAAGTCTACACATCGAAGTGAACAGATGTGACACTACGTTGTAGTGTTGTAACACTACGTCACACTGCTGTGTTGTGACACTACGTCACACTGCTGCGTTGTGACACTACGTCACCTTTCTTCTTTCTTCTTAATCACATACACACCATCTCTCTTATCTCTACTTCCTTCATCACACACCTCCTTCTTCCTCTCTACTCACCCACACTCACTCCCTCATCACCCCCTCCACTCACTCCCTCATCACCCCCTCTGTCCTTCCTTATCACCCACACACCCCTTCCTCCCTTTCTTATCCCACCCCCTCCCTCCTCATAATTCCCTCATGGAGGGCGAAACGTAGTAGTAATAAATGAGTCATTAGTTGTTTTTGCTCTATTGCCTAACATTACTTTTATATCACCAATATTTGTATCTGTTAATTTCCTCAGTTTCTGAACTGTCTCCTTCCTCTTCCCGCCTCCCCCTTTCTCTTGTTTTCTTCTATACCTTTACCTCCTCTCTATTCTACCCACTCCCCTCACTCCCAGCTTTTTACTACCCTCTCCCTTGCTTTCCCCTCCCCTTCGTGACCATAAACATTTACGCTTGTGACCTTTCCATTTCTCAGTGGAGAATATATATAACAATATATATAACAATATATATATATATATATATATATATATATATATATATATATATATATATATATATATATATATATATATATATATACGTATATATTTTTTTTTCAACAAGTCGGCCGTCTCCCACCGAGGCAGGGTGACCCAAAAAGAAAGAAAATCTCCAAAAAGAAAATACTTTCATCATCATTCAACACTTTCACCACACTCATACATAATCACTGTCTTTGCAGAGACTCTCAGATACGACAGCTGAGAATAGTCCCTCCCAGCTGTCACTATCCCAGACCCCTCCTTTAAAGTGCAGGCATTGTACTTCCCATTTCCAGGACTCAAGTCCAACTAAATCAATTAACTGGTTTCCCTGAATCCCTTCACAAAATGTTACCCTGCTCACACTCCAACAGCTCGTCGTCAGGTTCCAAGAACCATTCGTCTCCATTCACTCCTATCTAACACGCTCACACATGCTTGCTGGAAGTCCAAGCCCCTCGCTCACAAAACCTCCTTTACCCCTTCCCTCCAACCTTTTCTAGGACGACCCCTACCCCGCCTTCCTTCCCCTACAGATTTATACGTTCTCCAAGTCATTCTACTTTGATCCATTCTCTCTAAATGACCAAACCACCTCAACAACCCCTCTTCAGCCCTCTGACAAATACTTTTAGTAACTCCACACCTCCTAATTTCTACATTCCGAATTTTCTGCATAATATTTACACCACACATTGCCCTTAGACAGGACATCTCCACTGCCTCCAGCCTCCTCCTCGCTTCAGCATTTGCAACCCATGCTTCACACCCATATAAGAGTGTTGGTACCACTATACTTTCGTACATTCCCTTCTTTGCCTCCATGGATAACGTTTTTTGTCTCCACAGATACCTCAACGCACCACTCACCATTTTTCCTTCATCATTTTTATGGTTAACCTCATCCTTCATAAACCCATCCGCTGACACGTCAACTCCCAAATATCTGAAAACGTTTACTTCTTCCATAATCCCTCTCTCCAATATGATATCCAATTTTTCTTTATTTAACTCGTTTGATACCCTCATCACCCTACTCTTATCTATATTCACTTTCAACTTTCTACCTTTACACACCCTCCCAAACTCGTCCACTAACCTTTGCAACTTTTCTTTAGACTCTCCCATAAGCACAGTATCATCAGCAAAAAGTAACTGTGTCAACTCCCATTTTGCATTTAATTCCCCATAATTTAATCCCACCCCTCTCCCCAACACCCTAGCATTTACTTCTTTTACAACCCCATCTATAAATATATTAAACAACCATGGTGACATTACACATCCTTACCTAAGACCTACTTTTACCGGGAAGTAATCTCCCTCTCTCCTACACACCCTAACCTGAGCCTCACTATCCTCATTAAAACTCTTTACAGCCTTCAGTAACTTACTACCTATTCCATACACTTGCAACACTTGCCACATTGCTCCCTTATCCACTCTATCATATGCCTTTTCTAATTCCATAAATGCAATGAAAGCTTCTCTACCTCTATCTAAATACTGTTCACATATATGCTTCACTGTAAACACTTGATCTACACATCCCCTATCCACTCTAAAGCCTCCTTGCTCATCTGCAATCCTACTCTCTGTCTTACCTCTAATTCTTTCAATAATAACCCTGCCATACACTTTACCTGGTATACTCAGTAAACTTATTCCCCTATAATTTTTACACTCTCTTTTATCCCCCTTCCCTTTATATAAAGGAACTATACATGCTCTCTGCCAATCCCTAGGTACCTTCCCCTCTTTCATATATTTATTAAACAAAAATACGAACCACTCCAACACTATATCCCCCCCTGCTTTTAACATTTCTGTCATGATCCCGTCAGTTCCAGCTGCTTTACCACCTTTCATTCTACGTAATGCCTCACGCACCTCCCCCACACTCACATCCTGTTCTTCTTCACTCCTAAACGATGTTGTACCTCCCTGCCCAGTGCATGAAATTACCGCCTCCCTTTTTTCATCAACATTTAAAAGTTCCTCAAAATATTCCCGCCATCTACCCAATACCTCCAGCTCCCCATCTACTAACTTCCCTACTCTGTTTTTAACTGACAAATCCATTCGTTTCCTAGGCTTTCTTACCTTGTTTATCTCACTCCAAATTTTTTTCTTGCTTTCAGCAAAATTTCTTGACAGAGCCTCTCCCACTCTATCATCTGCTCTCCTTTTGCACTCTCTCACCACTCTCTTCACCTTTTGTTTACTCTCTATATTCTCTGCTCTTCTATTAACACTTCTGTTTTGTAAAAACCTTTCATAAGCTTCCTTTTTCTCTTTTATCACACCCTTTACTTCTTCTTTCCACCACTCACTCCTCTTTCCTCCTGCACCCACCCTCCTATAGCCACAAACTTCTGCCCCACATTCTAATACTGCATTTTTAAAACTATCCCAACTCTCTTCAACCCCCCCACTACTCCTACTTGCACTAGCCCACCTTTCTGCCAATAGTTGCTTATATCTCACCCTAACTTCCTCCTCCCTTAGTTTATACACTTTTACCTCTCTCTTACTTGCTGTTGCCATTTTCTTTTTGTCTCATCTACCTTTTATTCTAATTGTAGCTACAACTAAATAGTGATTCGATATATCTGTTGCACCTATATAAACATGTACATCCTGAAGCCTACCCATCAACCTTTTATCCACCAATACATAATCCAACAAACTACTTTCCTTACGTGCTATATCATACCTTGCATATTTATTTATCCTCTTTTTCATAAAATATGTATTACTTATTACCAAACCTCTTTCTACACATAGCTCAATTAATGGTTCCCCATTTACATTTACCCCTGGCACCCCAAATTTACCTACTACTCCCTCCACAACATTTTTACCCACTTTAGCATTAACAACCCTAACCACAATTACTCTCTCACTTGGTTCAAAACTCCTCACACACTCACTCAACATTTCCCAAAATCTCTCTCTCCTCTACACTTCTCTCTTCTCCAGGTGCATAAACACTTACTATAACCCACTTTTCACATCCAACCTTTATTTTACTCCACATAATCCTTGAATTTATACATTTATTTTCCCTCTTTACCTGCCATAACTGATTATTTAACATTATTGCCACTCCTTTTTTAGCTCTAACTCTATTTGAAACCCCTGACCTAATCCCATTTATTTCTCCCCACTGAAACTCTCCTACCCCCTTCAGCTTTGTCTCACTTAAAGCCAGGACATCCAGCTTCTTTTCATTCATAACATCTACAATCATCTCTTTCTTATCATTCGCACAACATCCACGCACATTCAAACATCCCACTTTGATGGTTTTCTTCTTTTTCTTTATAGTAAGCTACACAGGAAAAGGGGTTACTAGCCCATTGTTCCCGGCATTTTAGTTGACTTTTACAACACGCATGGCTTACGGAGGAAAGATTCTTATTCCACTTCCCCATGGATATGAAAGAAAAAGCAATAAGAACAAGAACTATTAAGATAAAATCAAAGAAAACTCAGATGAGTGTGTATACATAAACGTGTACATGTTTGCGTAGTGTGACCTAAGTGTAAGTAGAAGTAGCAAGACGTACCTGAAATCTTGCATGTTTATGAGACAGAAAAAAGACACCAGCAATCCTACCATCATGTAAAACAAATTCAGGCTTTCGTTTTACACTCATATATATATATATATATATATATATATATATATATATATATATATATATATATATATATATATATATATATATAATAAAAGATCACAGTAAACAGGTGATATCAAAATATGCAAGACAACACTATGAAAAATAGAGGAATTCCAAGCGCTTTCGTGACTACTCACATTATCAAAGAACTATAAAAGGAAACATGACAAGCAGGCTTATAAAGGGGCAAGATTAAGATTAGTCCAATTTATCATTAAATTCTTCCCAAATTTTATTAATTATAAATGAATCCAATTTATATAAACCAAAAGAAATATTTATATTATTTTCAAAACTACTTTTCGCTTGGAATTCTTCTATTTTTCGAAGTGATATCACCTGTTTACTGTGATCTTTTGCATATATATATATATATATATATATATATATATATATATATATATATATATATATATATATATATATATATATATATATATTCGCCTAGAAGCTGCCTACCAGAAGACAAGGCCGTAGTCAAACTTGACTTTAGAAATGCTTTTTAATATGATGAAGAGAGATGTGGTCTTGCCAGCCGTTCGGGATCGGTTCCCCAGTCTTTTTTTCTTCATTTCAGTTGGCTACAGCAAACCCTCAACTCTTTTGTTTGGTGAACTTGAAATATTCCCTCATCAGAGGGTGTTCAGAAGGGTGATCCACTCGCTCCACTTCTCTTCTGCTTGGCAGTAAGAGAACTAAATTCCAGCATACACAGCGAGCTCAACATCTGGTACCTGGATGATGGCAAGTTGAGGGACAACACAATAAGTGTCAGGGGCCTAAGATTGTTCAACTGCCTCCCAGCATACATAAGGGGGATTACCAACAAACCCCTGGCTGTCTTCAAGCAGGCACTGGACAGGCACCTAAAGTCGGTACCTGACCAGCCAGGCTGTGGTTCGTACGTTGGACTGCGTGCGGCCAGCAGTAACAGCCTGGTTGATCAGGCTCTTGTCTAACATGAGGCCTGGTCACAGACCGGGCCGCAGGGGCGTTGACCCCTGGAATTCTTTCCAGGTAAACTCCAGGTAAACTCTGGCAGGTACTGAAGAGACCCTGTTAGAGGACCTACGACGGGTGAAGACTCCAAGTGTGAAATCATCACAACAAACCAGGAAATAATCAATGCTGTGCGAACAATCCTCCCTGAAATCTCTACTACCACTCCATTCAACAGTACCCTCCTGGGGGCACCGCTGGGTCACCAGGCCATCGACACGGTCCTCAAGGACAAAGTGAATGACCTGAAGAGAATGGAGGAGACAATAAGTGATCTTGATGTCCATGATGCCCTGAATCTCCTCACAAGGTGTCTTACTATGCCAAGACTCACTTACTTCTGGAGATGCGCACCCTCTTTTGACAACCTAACACTTGACGAGTATGACGCACACCTGAGGTCAACCTTTAAGAAGGCACTGAATCTGTCACTAGAGGATCGGCAATGGGAGCAGGCAACCCTCCTAGTGCGACTGGGAGGTATAGGGGTGCGCAAAGCAACGCAGGTATCTTTACCTGCATTTCTGTCATAGTGTTTGGCCTCCTGTGGATTAGTCAAGAAGATTGTCCCCGAACGCTTGAGAGGTGTGGTGGGAGCTCAAGACCCCAGGTTCATTGAAGCAGCCGTGCGGTGGGACACCCTTGCAGACTCCTCCAGTGACCTCAGGTGTAGAGGGACAGGCAGTGACCTTAGGTGTAGAGGGACAGGCAGTGACCTCAGGTGTAGAGGGACAGGTAGTGACCTCAGGTGTAGAGGGACAGGCAGTGACCTCAGGTGTAGAGGGACAGGCAGTGACCTCAGGTGTAGAGGGACAGGCAGTGACCTCAGGTGTAGAGGGAGAGGCAGTGACCTCAGGTGTAGTGGGACAGGCAGTGACCTCAGGTGTAGAGGGACAGGCAGTGACCTCAGGTGTAGAGGGACAGGCAGTGACCTCAGGTGTAGATGGACAGGCAGTGACCCAGCATACACTGCACCAGTGCTGGTTAACGCAGTGACAAACTTTCACAGGGCAGTGATAGCTACTTCAATGTAAACAATCTTACAGCAGACGTTGTGTCATTACCCCAGGCTTGTGTTAACATACACACCCTCTACACTTACCCCAGGCTTGTGTTAACATACACACCCTCTACAATTACCCTCAGGCTTGTGTTAACATACACACCCTCTACACTTACCCCAGGCTTGTGTTAACATACACACCCTCTACACTTACCCCAGGCTTGTGTTAACATACACACCCTCTACAATTACCTCAGGCTTGTGTTAACATACACACCCTCTACACTTACCCCAGGCTTGTGTTAACATACACACCCTCTACAATTACCTCAGGCTTGTGTTAACATACACACCCTCTACAATTACCTCAGGCTTGTGTTTTCATACACACCCTCTACAATTACCCCAGGCTTGTGTTAACATACACACCCTCTACACTTACCCCAGGCTTGTGTTAACATACACACCCTCTACAATTAGCTCAGGCTTGTGTTAACATACACACCCTCTACAATTAGCTCAGGTTTGTGTTAACATACACACCCTCTACAATTACCCCAGGCTTGTGTTAACATACACACCCTCTACACTTACCCCAGGCTTGTGTTAACATACACACCCTCTACACTTACCTCAGGCTTGTGTTAACATACACACCCTCTACAATTAGCTCAGGCTTGTGTTAACATACACACCCTCTACAATTACCCCAGGCTTGTGTTATCATACACACCCTCTACAATTAGCTCAGGCTTGTGTTAACATACACACCCTCTACAATTACCCCAGGCTTGTGTTAACATACACACCCTCTACAATTACCTCAGGCTTGTGTTAACATACACACCCTCTACAATTACCTCATTCTTGTGTTAACATACACACCCTCTACAATTACCTCAGGCTTGTGTTAACATACACACCCTCTACAATTAGCTCAGGCTTGTGTTAACATACACATCCTCTACAATTAGCTCAGGCTTGTGTTAACATACACACCCTCTACACTTACCCCAGGCTTGTGTTAACATACACACCCTCTACAATTACCCCAGGCTTGGGTTAACATACACACCCTCTACACTTAGCTCAGGCTTGTGTTAACATACACACCCTCTACAATTACCCCAGGCTTGTGTTAACATACACACCCTCTACACTTAGCTCAGGCTTATGTTAACATACAGACCCTCTACAATTACCTCAGGCTTGTGTTAACATACACACCCTCTACAATTACCTCAGGCTTATGTTAACATACACACCCTCTACAATTACCCCAGGCTTATGTTAACATACACACCCTCTGCAATTACCTCAGGCTTATGTTAACATACACACCCTCTACAATTACCTCAGGCTTGTGTTAACATACACACCCTCTACAATTACCCCAGGCTTGTGTTAACATACACACCCTCTACAATTACCTCAGGCTTGTGTTAACATACACACCCTCTACAATTACCCCAGGCTTATGTTAACATACACACCCTCTACAATTACCTCACAATTACACATTAAAACAGGCGTATTTCTGGCACTTCTGTACACTAGGGTGTCCAGAAATGGTGGCATCCTCCTCGACAGAGTTGCGCAGATGCATGATGGGTATCGGCTAAAATATGTAACCAGATATAGGTATTTAGACTGAGGTCCCACTACTTGGATTTGTAACAAAACATTGTTGCCAATACAAAGAAAGGTTGAGAGCCCTTTAGAGTTTTGGTAAGTTTTCATCCCATGTATGGTGTTTATGTTAAAATTGTGAAAAATTGTATATTTTGCTTACATTAGATCACTGGTTGATTATGCCGCGCCAGTACTTACTCTTGTGTCAGAGTGGAAGCTTAGAGGGCTGGAAAAATTGCAGAACAAAGCAATGAGTATCATTCTAGGATGGTCTAGTACTGTCAAAATTCTAAACATGCAGAAAGAACTTGATATTCCAAATATCAGAGATTGTGTCACTGAAAGAAATATTCTCAATATGGTCACTATGCTCAGGCAAGCCCATTCAAATCCTTTCATAGAAGTCCTCCAAACTTTCTTCAGCACTGGTGAACACTCCTCCAGATGACCATGAAAACTAACTGATCTCCGCATGAATCAGATACATGATCTGTCATATAAGGCAACAGCGATACTTCTCTGCTTCATCGGAAATTACCTCATTATCCCTTCACTATCCCTTCCCCTCCAAAAAAAAAGAATAAAAAATAAATCACAGCTATAGCTTTGCCTTGAAACCAAGCAGTATTGATGCCTTGAAACCAAGCTGTACTGATGCATTAGTCACACAGTACACTCTTTCACAATTACGTATGTTGATGGTTCTGTTCACCAATCCATTGGCTCAGCTGGTAGTGCTGCTGTCATACAGAGTGATGGCTCTCATACAGAAACTGGATCACGCATCAATAACTGGGCCTCTACTCTTCAAACTAAACTGTTTGCCATACAAGTCGCACTTAAATGCGTCCATGTATCAGAGGTTAACGCTTTAACTGTAAATGATTCTTCATCATCCTTAAATGCTCTTAACTCCGGGAGTATCAGTTGTGGAATACTTGTGTCAAAAGTCAGACACAGATGCGTGATGGAACTGATAAACTGCCTTCAAGGAGGGAGTAGAATACAATCTTGGGCTGTCAGTTAGCAGTTTGAGGACAATAATACGAGAAAAACTTCAACTGAACTTCATTAACTTGAGACTGACGGAAACTGACACCAGTCAGTCCACTTATCATCATTCTGTCATGCAGGAGGAGCCACATGTCTATGGTGCATCCAACAAAATAAGCAGACTCTTGGATGTCGCTACCGCCAGGCTCCGGCTGGGTTACCAGCCAGGCTCCGGCTGGGTTACCAGCCAGGCTCCGGCTGGGTTACCAGCCAGGCTCCGGCTGGGTTACCAGCCAGGCTCCGGCTGGGTTACCAGTCTCTGGCAGGTTACATCGCCACGAACAGCTGATGTAGACAAAACGAAAAGTAAACATTACCAGATGGACAATTGTCATACCTTGCGTCATTATGTGCAGGAATGTGCGATAAATGTCAAAGTATTTTATCCACAGTGACAAATTACTAAACATTCTGGAAAAATACCCTGACTTTGCCCACTCTAAATAACGCATTTTTTAAATAATTCTTTTTGTGACTTTATTCGTGTCTGCATAAATAACTCATTACGATTGTACAAGATATAAACATGTAAATAGTTCATTACCACTGAAACTTGTTTAGCTATCAAAACTTTGCACCGTTTGTGGCCCAGTCCCTGGACCGCTATGTGCCTTTGTAGTCTTTTGACTACCGCCCACACCATGGGTATGAGATATATAATAAAGAAATTAAACTAAAATAACTATCTTTGAGAAGCTGAAATGGATAATAAATCGCCGGAACTTTCAGATTTCGCCGCTAATGAATCCTTCAAACACCTCCTTCCCATACCCCTTCCTCCCTCTCGCCCATCCATCCTCCCTCGGTTAGTTCCCCTTCACCTCACCTGAGATACGCCAGTGCCCCCTGCCAGCTGCTGCAGGAACTAGCCAAGAGTGACTAATCTCCCTGGGCTCCACCTCTGAGAGTAAATAAATCTTTATCACTGTTTTCCTCACGTTCATTGTCAAAAACAATGTGTGTGTGTGTGTGTGTGTGTGTGTGTGTGTGTGTGTGTAGTGCGTGCGTGTGTGTGTGGGTGGGTGTACTCACCTATTTGTGGTTGCATGAGTCGATTCATAGCTCCTGGCCCCACCTCTTTACTGTTCGCTACTAGGTCACTCTCCCTGCTCCATGAGCTTTATCATACCTCTTCTTAAAGCTATGTATGGATCCTGCCTCCACTACATCACTTTCCAGACTATTCCACTTCCTGACAACTCCATGACTGAAGAAATACTTCCTAACATTCCTGTGATTCATCTGAGTCTTCAACTTCCAGGTGTGACCCCTTGTTGCTGTGTCCCATCTCAGGAACATCCTGTCTCTGTCCACCTTGTCAATTCCTCGTAGTATTTTATATGTCGTTATCATGTTCCCCCTGTCCTCCAGTGCCGTCAGGTCGATTTCCCTTAATCTCTCCTCGTAGGACATTTCTTTAGCTCTGGGACTAGTCTCATTGAAAACATTTGTACTTTCTCTAATTTCTTGAAGTGTTTGATCAGGTGTGGGGTTCCAAACTGGTGCTGCATACTCCAGTATGGGCCTGACGTACACGGTGTACAGAGTCCTGAACGATTCCTTAATGCGTGTGCGTGTACGTGTGTGTGTGTGATACATGGTTTTGAAAACCGACAAGTTGAAGAATTGAGACACTTTTGCAACATATGGGAATCTTTATTGAAGAAACGTTTCGCCACACAGTGGCTTCATCAGTCCAATACAAAGCAGGAAGGTATAAGGAGAGGAGGAGTTTGAGGTAATCAGTCCCTTAGCCTAGAATCGATGTGTTCAGTCCATCAATCTTGTAGGAAGTACAGCATAGGGCCGTAGAAGTGACTTATATACTGTAGTCAGGTGAGTGGAAGCAGGAGGAGGCGGGGTCACAGAGGGAACATCCTCTAGTGTAAGTAGGTCTTCGTCCAGAGGTTGGACAAGTGTTGAAGAATTCTTTGTATCAAGATCCCAAGATGTTGCTGTGTCTTTGTATTGGACTGATGAAGCCACTGTGTGGCGAAACGTTTCTTCAATAAAGATTCCCATATGTTGCATAAGTGTCTCAATTCTTCAACGTGTGTGTGTGTGCAGGCCCTGCCTGTCAACTTGCTTCCTGCCAGATTCATCTTCTAGCCTTGTGGGTCTTTTCATACCTGCTCCTAAAGCTGTGTATTGTGCCTGCCTCTGACACATTACGGGCGGGAAGGAAAGGTCCTTCTTACCCTGAATATACAAGTAACGGGCAATGGGATGAACCGATCACAACATCTCACCTCACCTTGCCTCACTTCACCTCACCTTGCCTCACTTTGCCTCACTTCACCTCACCTTGCATCACTTCACCTCACCTTGCCTCACTTAACCTCACCTCACCTTGCCTCACTTCACCTCACCTCACCTTGCCTCACTTTGCCTCACTTCACCTCACCTCACCTTGCCTCACTTCACCTCACCTCACCTTGCCTCACTTCACCTCACTACCTCCTCACCTTGCCTCACTCCTCACACTCATCCTCACCTTGCCTCACTTGCCTCACTTCACCTCACCTTGCCATCACTTCACCTTGCCTCACTTCACCTCACCTCACCTTGCCTCACTTCACCACCTCACCTTGCCTCACTTTGCTCACTTCCACCTCACCTCTTGCCTCACTTCACCTCACCTTCACCTTGCCTCACTTACTGACTCACTTACTCATTGACCCTCACTCTCACCTCACCTCACCTTGACTCACTTCACCTCACCTCACCTTGCTCACTTCACCTCACCTCACCTTGCTCACTTCACACCTCACCTTGCTCACTTCACCTCACCTCACCTTGCCTCACTTCACCTCACCTCACCTTGCCTCACTTCACCTCACCTCACCTTGCCTCACTTCACCACCTCACCTTGCCTCACTTCACCTCACCTCACCTTGACTCACTTCACCTCACCTTGCCTCACTTCACCTCACCTTGCCTCACTTCACCTCACCTTGCCTCACTTCACCTCACCTTGCCTCACTTCACCTCACTTCACCTTGCCTCACTTCACCTCACCTCATCTTGCCTCACTTCACCTCACCTTGCCTTACTTCACCTCACCTCACCTTGCCTAACTTCACCTCACCTTGCCTCACTTCACCTCACCTTGCCTCACTTCACCTCACCTTGCCTTACTTCACCTCACCTCACCTTGCCTAACTTCACCTCACCTTGCCTCACTTCACCTCACCTCACCTTGCCTCACTTCACCTCACCTCACCTTGCCTCACTTCACCTCACCTCACCTTGCCTCACTTCACCTCACCTCACCTTGCCTTACTTCACCCTCACCTTGCCTAACTTCACCTCACCTTGCCTCACTTCACCTCACCTTGCCTCACTTCACCTCAATTTGCCTTACTTCACCTCACCTCATCTTGCCTAACTTCACCTCACCTTGCCTCACTTCACCTCACCTTGCCTCACTTCACCTCACCTTGCCTCACTTCACACCAACTTGCCTCACTTCACCTAACCTCACCTCACCTATCTTTTACCTTACCACTTAAAACCACTTAAGTAATATTCAACCTGATTAAGAAAAAACAAATTAGAGATGGGTAAAATGAACACATTATTACACTCAATTACAGTTTATTAATATGTAATACAAGAGTAGTTAATTACAGTTAATACAAAGCCTAATGTCTCCATGGGTCACGCAAGCGCGGCCTCGGGCGTCCCTGCTACACACATATTTGTGTTCATTAATCCTTACCGATACATTCCTATCAGTCTCCGCTATGTATTTTTGTGAGCGTCAGCATGGAAGAGTAAGACATCAGCGGTGGATAATGTGGCGGTGGAGGGTAAGACGTTGTAGTAGGGCGCCTCCTGGTGATTTATTATGGAGGTGGAGGCCAAGGTCGGATACTACTGGTGAGGGATCGTCATGTGTTGTCGGATACATCACCATATAAGAGGACAATGTGCTTCTTCTTGATGAATGAGACACATGTGAAACAGTCGGGTATCTTTATTGTTGAAACGTTTCGCCTACATAGTAGGCTTCTTCAGTCAAATACAGATACAGCAGAATCCGTCTATCATCCTTGGAGAAATAGTATTTATCATCTAGGTGAGAACCGACGACTCGTCATTAAGAGTTGGACTGGGCTTTGTCTAGAGTCACAGATGAAGCAGATGGGGGAGTGTTGGCGTGTGAAGGCTTTTGAGATGTAGGAATATTCTTTTTCGAGAAAAGCAGAATTTAAAATGCAGAGAACTCAGGAAAAAAAGTCATTATTCCACTCTTCATTCGTATGTTGTGGAGTGAGTAGAAATATATTAGGTCGTTCCTGTGCCATTATATGGTGTTCTGCAGAGGAGGACATCATACAAGGGAAGTAGTCAGGCTTCAAGCTCTAAGGTAAATAATAATAATAATAATAATAATAATAATAATAATAATAATAATAATTTTTATTTGGACATGATACAAAGAATTACATTTGGTTATTGAGATTACATGAGGTGTACATGCCAAAAGCCCCTAGTATGCAGGGCATTTTGGGCAGACTTAAAATTAACTTAAAACTAGATTGTAAGACTTATTGTAGATAGTATACAATGAGTAAAGGTGAGTATTTAAGCTATGAAATTTGAACATAGTTTTGTACTTTTGTCTTCATTATAAAATTAATTAAATCAGATTAAACAAATTAAAGCAATAGTAATAATAAAATAATAAAAAGTTATGGTTGATAATTTATAAAATAAGTAAAGTTGCTTATCTAAGTTTTAAAGTTTGAATATAAGTTGAACATATCAATTAATTGTAGCAATTTATTGCAGCAATGCAACTAATTGAGTGAGATAACAATTTAAAACAATTTAAAACAATTAATTGCATTGCAGTTAGTTTACGTGGTAATTATAATATAAATGTTGGGAATAATTAGCTAAGTAAGTATTATTCATAACAGGTTTTACATTCATTCATTCAATCGTTCATTCATACATTACATTGACTTTAAAGTCAGGTTTTACGTTAAGTGATTATTCTACTTTGCTGGGAATGGTTGATATGGAGCAATTATCTTTGGGTGAGAAGGTGGTTTTTAGCATCGTTTTGAATTGGGGTACAGGTAGGTTTCTTTGGCAATGACAGGTAATGAATTCCAAGTTTTCGTGCCTTTTATGTGCATTGAGTTTTTACATAGTGTTAGGTGGACACGGGGAACATCGAGGAGTGATCTGTGTCTAGTGTTATGGTCATGTGTCCTGTTAAAATTAGTAAGGAGAAGTTTGAGTGGTGGGTTAATATCTGCATAGAGTGTTCTATGTATGTAATAGGCACAGTAAAAAGTATGGATGTCTTGTATGGTGAGTAAGTTTAGGTTTTTGAATATTGGTGGAGTATGTTGTCTGGAGTGTGAATTTGTTATCATTCTTACTGCTGCCTTTTGTTGTGTTATTAGTGGTCTGAGATGAGTTATTGATGTAGAGCCCCATGCGCAGATTCCATAGGTGAGGTAGGGGTAAATGAGTGAGTGATATAGGGTAATGAGAGCTGGTTGTGGAACATAGTACCGTATCTTGGATAGTATTCCCACGGTCTTTGAGACTTTCTTGGAGATTTGTTGTATGTGTGTCTGAAATTTGAGGCCACTGTCAAGATGTATTCCTAAGAATTTTCCCTCTGTGAGTTTTGCGATAGGGGACCCGTTTATCATTATGTTAAGTGGTGCGTTTGCAGCTCTGTTCCCAAACTGGATAAAATAGGTTTTATCAATATTGAGAGTAAGTTTGTTGGTCATCATCCAGGTAGATATTTTCTGCAATTCAGTATTTGCAGTGTTGGCTAGTGTGTCTGGGCTTGGGTGAGAGATAACGTATGTAGTGTCATCTGCAAAGAGTATGGGTTTGAGTAGTTGAGATGCATTTGGTAGGTCGTTAATGTAAATGAGAAAGAGTAGTGGGCCAAGAACACTTCCCTGTGGGACCCCTACGGTAATAGTTTGCGCGGTGGAGCTAGCTCCATTAGTGTACACATATTGGTTTCTGTTGCTAAGGTATGATTTTAGGTAGTTTAAGGAGTGTCCTCTTATACCATTGTGCGATAATTTTAAGTGTAACAGATCATGGTCAACTGTATCAAAAGCTTTACGTAAATCAATGAAGATTCCCACTGGGATTTCTTTTTTCTCAAGGGCGGTGTAAATTATTTCTAACATGTGTATAATGGCATCATTTGTATTTTTATTAGGCCTGAATCCAAATTGACAGTGGTTGAGTACGTTGTTGGAGGTGAGGTAGGAATATATTTGTCTATGAATTAATTTTTCAAAGATTTTGGAGAGAAGGGGTAAGTTAGATAATGGTATATTCAACCACGTTGGTTTAGTTCATCTTGAGACTTTAAGATTCAATTCCATCATTCATTTCAGAATTTCCTCAACCAAATTATTGTGATTGAACGCACCACTGAACTGGCAGAAACTTTGGCAAAATACCTCACCAATGGCCTGAGACCCCGGACAGCAGTACATTTCTGTGACATTGACATACCTACTGACTTGTCCGACTCCTACGCTAGCTACGCTAATTGTTTGCTTGCAGAAATGGGGATTAATGCGCATACATTGTATAGTTAGTAAATAATGGAGTCAGGGTGGACAACACCATGTAAATATGTAAAATTTATTCTTAGAGGGTACCCGTAGTATAATGAATTCCATGGAAATAATGTTATTGTGAGTATGTGCACCCAGTGTGTCTTGTAAAGCCTGTATAAAGGCAAGGGCAATATCGCCCTTTTGAGTTAAATATCACACCTTAGGAAATGCTACTGTCAGTCATTGTTTGCAGATGTGAGGATGCTACAGCGCTCATGGATGTGCAGTCAAGTTGACGTCTGGCCCTGTGGACAACCTGTATATAGAAGACTCTAGTTCCTGTGTCAGCATTGGCTTGTTCTGTCCTCTGTCCAGCTGTACGGGCAGGCCGATTTTCTCTTCCCCGACTAAGTAGGAGAGTTTTTTTTTTTTCGGCCTGCACCGGCAATTTCCTGTTGTAAATGTCAGGTGACCGGAAGCCAGTTTCCCCTGGGTAACCTTGCTTGCTTGTTTACACCTTCGTGCCCGCCAGTATTGTCGTGTCGAGACGACACGCGGTAGGTGGCCGAGCGGATGTAAACAGCCTATCCAGAGGCTGTTTCAAACTGCGCGGCACTATGGTGCTGCCCTCTATAGGCCTATCAAGGTCGGGCTGGTCAGCCATGCTTCTTCCTCACTTCGACGGCCTATCTCACTGAACCAGGATCTACCCTAACTGGCTCACGGTCCCCTCACGCTCTGTTCCCGTGTATACCTACACCTTGCCATTAATAAACTGAGTCTAGTCATCGGCCGTATCTCTGCACCTACGCTACCATTCTACTGCCCAAAGGTAACCAGCCAAGAAAATAGACTTAACAGGATTTCGTCGAAATGATCAAGCTTGGAGAGAGATGGTCAGGGGTTCTCCCCGCATTCCTGGTTTACATGTGCATGGATCACCTGGAGGAGAAGACAATGAAATCATAAAATCCTTATAATGCACTTGGTGCATTATAAGGACGATATCCCGGCAATCTTGTCCATGTGACTCGACACTACCGACCTTAATGAAAGCATCTCAGCGGAACCTTCACTCTACGTAGAGTTAATAACATTGATACCTCCTTTTCTTGACATATTACTTTGCAGAAACGACACTAAATTGGATTTCAAAGACTACAGGAAGCCCAATAGCAAAGTTGTTCGTAGAGTGTTCGTAGGACTCTGCTTGAGACAATAGTGGATCTTTAGTTCTGCTTTCCTCGAAGAATGTAATTATAAACATAAGGCTTTTGATAAATAAGACACTTGTGCAACACTTGAGAATCATTACAATGGAAACGTTTCGCTAGCCAGGGGCTCCTTGAGTCCAGTGCAGGTTTTTCTCTGGTAACTCCGCCTATCACTGCGTCACCTCATCTCTCCGCGAGTATGCTGCACTGTTACCAACAATGATGGACTGAACACATCGACTCCAGGCTGAGGGACTAATTACCTCAAACTCCTCCTCATCTTCCCCAGTTTCTCCACATTGGACTGAAGAAACCACTGGTTGGCGAAACTTTTCCAGAGTAAATATTCCCAAGTGTTGCAATAGTGTCTAATTTATCACCTTGTAGGTTTTTTAAACCATTTATTTCAATAAGGCTTTAACTAACCTACAGTACCTAACACACTTCAATAACAATTGTATGAGAAAAGTCACACTACCACAAACAGTCACTTGACAGATTCCGAAAATTTCCAGTCAGGTAAGTTTGAGACACCTCCAACTTCCTCGCTAAAGTAACTAAGAGAAATGCACATTAGAATACATAGTTCTACCATCCTGTGTGAGGATGCGGAAAACTATACCTGGGGGAAATACCTAGAAGTTGGGGGACGACGCATGAGTCTTTACCAGTACTACATGTCAGAGAAGATTTATACACTGCCTGCGCTATACACTGGAAATCCCACAGCCATCTCACGAACTTCAAAGACGCCAAATTAGTCATCTTACTGCCACCATCAATACCACCACACAAAATTCTGACTGTCTGACGATTTCAAATTTTCTCGCCCGACTCATCCTGCCCAAACCTGACACATTCATCAGCTAGTGCAGCCCCTAGATGAAGCAGCTCTCCTTGACTTGTTTATATTCCGTCTACTTCATTTATCTGAATTAGATTGATAGAGCTTCTGACGGGAGAAACGTCTCAGTCGGTATGTGGGGAAAAAATGGGATTTGTGTCCTATGGATTTTATAAATTACAGTCATCAAAAATTAAATTATTGCATAAAAAAATATATAAAATCCGAGCCTGTTTGGGTCAATTTTCTGAAGAAATATGAAGGAGTTTTTAGTGTTCAATATCAACAAGAGAACCTGGAAGCGACCAAAGGAAACTTTGGGACCAAATTGTTAAGACGTCACGATACGATAATGAATTAATTCTAGATGATTTTAATTTTAGCCAGACTGACTAGATTCCTTTAACTACGAATTCAGAGTCCAAGGATATCTTAGTAGTAGTAGTAGTAGTAGTAGTAGTAGTAGTAGTAGTAGTAGTAGTAGTAGCAGTAGTAGTAGTAGTAGCAGTAGTAGAGGAATAAACTGCTTTAACAAGTTTTGACAAATAATGAGACTCGGGCACAAGACATCACATAACTATTGCTTTTAATATCTCGTTACGAATTCATTCAGAACTTCAAATAATTCTCTATGTTTGTGTGTCAGTACTGTTCAATGATAACAAGAATAATGCAGTGAAGGTCTCAGACTCTAGCTTTGTAAAGTACACAAGTAAAACACATGTGCAACAGTTGGGTATCCTTATTGTTGAGACGTTTTTACCTGTGCTGTAGGCATCGTCAGTCAGATGCAGAAGAGAATGTATTGTATACAGCAGGAGCAGTGACGAGGTAATCAGTCCATCAGCCTTGGAAAAAGAGTAACATCCAGCATGTGTTGACTGGGGTCACCTACTGGGGTCACCTACTGGGGTCACCTGGCTACTCATCCACTGCACAAAAATCTTACATAATTAAGAGAAGTGACAATAAGACTTTTTTTTTCTAAATATTGCACAAAGATGCTCGATGGACATAAATTCGACAGAAATTAAATATAAAATGATCCCAAATGGATGAATATTAGACTGAAAGAGAGAAGGAAGAGAGGAATTTACAGGCGCATCATAAGAGAAGTGTGTCACCTTGCGGACCTTACATCTGCGAAATGGGCGAATCATCAGAAAGTGTTGACCCAAAACTCACAAGATGACATGCAAAATATACCCACCCGAGAAGGCTATATTTCTCAAGGAAGTGCTAATAGCTGTCATAGTAGCGAGGCATCATGTACCCGAGCTCCTTAACATCCTCACAAAAAATGTGAGTATAACTACCAGAAGGGGAATGCGCCACCAGAAGGTCGCAGCAACAGTGTCACAAAATTATGTTTTCCCATGTAGCTGGCACAGGATGGTACACTTGTTAAACATCTAAGATCAAATAAGACCAAAAAATAATAAAGGATAATGAAAACTAAACGAAACAATGAAATTCAAATTGAAAGGAAATCTAAGACAAATCCAAAAATATTCTTACAGGTTTACAGGACTTAAAAGGATAAAAATGTACTCTCCTGTCGGTCTTCACACACGAAGATAAATGATATCCAACTGTTTAGTAATTATAGATGACATAAAGAAAACAAATTAAGTGATATCACAGTCACTAGGGAAATAGTTATCAAACAAGTGGACCATGCTGAAGAATGCAATGTTATTTATTTTATTTTATTAAAGCTATTGATAAAATCCTTCTCAGAAACCGTTAAAGAAAGTGGCAGCTCATGGTAGAGGAGGGATAGTTCTCTCATTATCCGAGATATATCGGACTAATAGGCAGCACAGTTCACATATATGAAGTAAAATCAGAATGAGGATCACTTTTAGGCTTTTTGTTGTTCATAATTTGCGTTAATAACCCAGACGAGGGAATAAAAAGCAACATGAATAAATTTGCTAGACACACAAAAATAGACCAAATAATATATTGGAAGTACATCAGTGAGTTTCAGGATGATGTGAAGAAGTTAATGTAGTGTACAAAAAGTTACAGATGAAGTTCAGTGAGTTAAAGTTCAATACACTTTGGAATGAAAATAACTTTCACACTTATAAGATAGACTTATCACCTCCTTCCAAGGTTGTCAGGCTGAGCACGTCAAAACTACATCTACTGTCTCCTGTGTAATGTATCCGACTGAAGAATGCTATTGTCGGCATTGTATATCATCAAAGGCCTTCGATACTGTCAACCACAATATATTATGTAAGAAACTTCAAGCTATCGGCATAGGTTCCATAGACTGGTTTAAGTCAGAACCACTGCCGATAGCATGTGGAGTTCCCCAAGGTAGTATTCTGGGTCCCTTGTTATTCCTGTGTTATGTAAATGATATGCCCATCAGTATCAAGTGCAAACTCCTACTGTATGCGGATGACAGTGCTCTGTTAGTGTCAGGTAAAGACATACAAGATATAGCAAATGTATTACCACTGGAACTGGAGTCCTGCAGCAAATGGTTAGTAGACAACAAACTATCGTTACATCTCGGGAAAACAGAAGCCATACTCTTTGGAACGAAATATAAACTGAGAAGGGTAAATAATTTTAATGTCCGATGTAATGGGGAACCCATCACTTCAGTTTCCTCAGTAAAATATCTGGGAATCCCCTTTGACCCATGCATGTCAGGGGAATTGATAGGTAACAGTGTAGTAAAGAAAGCGAATGCCAGACTGAAGTTCCTCTACAGACAAGCACAGTGTCTACCTACTGAGGCTCGCAGGACCCTATGTCTAGCCCTTATACAATGTCATATTGACTACGTTTGCTCTTCATGGTACTCTGCCTTGACAAAAAAACTGAAAGATAAACTGAAAATCACCCAGAACAAAATGGTAAGATTCGTCCTGGACCTGGGACCAAGAGAACATGTAGGCCAGGATGAATTACAACAATTGGATATGCTGAAGATTGAAGACAGAGTAAAACAACTTAAATTAAATCAAGTTTATAAAATTGCTCACAAACAGTGTCCAGAATATCTTGCTGCCAATTTTGTCAAGGCTGGGAACCAAAGCAGTCATAGTACTAGGGGGAGAGAGCACAACTTTGTAGTACTCAGTCAGTGGCCAGGCTTCAAACACCTTTTATTGTACAGCAATAAAGAAATGGAACAGACTGCCTGCACATGTCAAATCCAGTCATAGCATGAGCCAGTTCAAGAAGAGAGCCAAAAGGTACCTAATGAATGTAGCGACAGAAAGGGAGGAGAATGATTTTTTATTTTTTTTAACTAACACACATGTAAATGTAAATAACTCTTTTTACCTTATTCCTAGTATACATATATCCTTTATAATATAATAACATATATATCCTACAATGTATAATATTAAAGTACTAAAAGGACCCCAATGGAAATAAGTCACTCTGTCTGACTTTTTGGGTTATCCTAGGTTCTCTACACATATGCTGCTATGTATGATAATCTATGTAAATGTATTTGTGTATACCTGAATAAGCTTACTTACTTACTAATCAATAACGAAATATTCTTAAATGGCGCTACCAGTGTTCTGGGCGAATAGTGTAATAACTGCGACTCCAGATAAACACGCTCGTGTAGCTCCTTTTCCTTTATAAATCTAAACTTTAAGCTTAGATTCCAAAGCAGAACAGTTAATCCCGTGTAGAGGATGTTAAAAAATCATGTCGGAGAAACTTGCAGAAGTCTGGTACAACGTGTGATAGTAGAAATATACTGGCATTAGGGGTGACCAAAACAATCCCTGGGTCATCCCCCGTGGTTTTCAATCACCTTATGAAGGTCAATAAGGCCGGACTTGTCATCAGTGAAGAAAGTGAGAAGTTATCATATGATTTAAGATTTGTTCAATCTCTTCATAATCATTAGGTACTTGAGTATGAAATGGCCACAGTCCTCCCATGAATATTGTTTCATGAGGAAATCTTCGAAGATTCAAATGATAAAAAAAAAAAACTGACTGTCCTAAAAACATTGTCCGTGTCTGTTGAAGTCTAAATTATTGATGACAATTAGCAGGTCCATCATGTCACCTGGACTGAGCCTGCAAAGGTTCAAGACTTAATCCAACACTTTGTAACGACAGAAGAGAACGATCCGAAAAATAATAGAATCTGGGAATCATCAGTCATTTGTAATTTTGATAAATATTTCTAATTTATTCATCAAAACCCATGTACATCAATGTAGACTGAAAGATATTGCAAATACACATCACAAATTAAATAAGAAAACCCACTTTTCAGTTAGAAAGATCCTTATGGGAACACACAGCAAGGAGACATTTGTGAATATTAATGTCTATACAAGTCTTTTGATTATGGCAAGTTAATGCTGATAACAATGACTTTTGTGTCAGTAGGATGGTCGACTGAGCGTCCAGATTGTAACTTCCTGCCCCCAACTTCAGTCAGTGAGAAATTTACAACTCTCTAGTTCAGTTTGTTGGTTACATTGTAATTAGGATGAAAGCTACATACACTCTGGCTTTGTTGTGGGGACGGGAGGTCTCAGCCGTCACTTTCAATCTTAGGTCGTTGTTTGTGGCTGCTGCTGACATTTCGCAGCCCAGTGTGTGACTGGTCTGAGACCTTCTTACTGAAGTTCCCATTATCAAGGTCTGTAGAACAAGAGGCTCGCAAGTTCTTGCCTCTTCCAACCCTCATTCCCCCAGAAAATGTTATACTATATTACGTTTCTTCACCTTCAGTATCTTTGTTCATGTAAGAAATCACAATAAAATGTGTGATGTGATTACAAATACATACTAAATACCACAGGGAAAATAAGAAAACCTTGAAAGCTTTCCTGTGCTTACACACCTGTCTAGTATATGTTATGTGACAGCTGCAGCGTAAATTAGTATCCCATAAATTTAAGATTTATGTTATTTGCCTCCCGAGTGCTTGGAAATGTCATTAGTTCTGATGTGGCAAAGAATTGCGTTACTCTAGTCATTATCAGAGACGACCAAAACGACCGACATTACAAAAAAAAAAAAAAAATGCAGCAATTGTAAACGAAATGTGATGTGGGCTCATTATGGTCCAGCAGAGAGCAATCCCATACCTCTACGCACCACGTAGCAAAACACATCTGCGTACGCTAAGCTTTTACTGTCATAACCAAGAGCGAATCTACTATGAAACTAATGAAGCTTCATTGTGGGGGGGGGGGGGAACCTATCAAATCATTATAACTTGATAAAAGGTTTATATAAGAAATCCTGAAGTTAACACAAGATGTTACGTAGGCGACATGTGATATTTCAGTCTCCATGACAGGCACACTTTTTTCAGGAACCTGAAGTAGGCAGCCACACACCATCTATACACAAGCTTATGACGGCTGACCTCCCTCAAAACCAGTGCCTACATATACAAGCTTATGGTGGACGACCTCCCTCAAAACCAGTGCCTCCTACATGCTGCTGATGGTCTCTTGATGAGAGAATTTAGTCACCCTCTTCCTCATAGGGTCAAACCTTAATAGTTTAAAGCTTCATTATTATATTAATAATGTAATTCCCAACGCCTCCTTCCATTACACGTTTTTATGAGGTAATTTACACCAGTGAAAGCCGTGTGAGAGAGAAAAAACAAATAAATTAGGCTTCAAAGGGCGAGAGAAGAACAATGTACTGGTGGTGGGGAGTATAAATCCAGGGAAGTGGGGAGGAGGGGGGACGCCGCCCCCCGGGTGGGGAGGTGGCGGCACGTGATCGGAACAGCAAGTGCCAACCTCCCTGGGATACCCCTTCCCTATAAACCCCCGGGGAGGGAGGATACCCCGTCCCCGGGGGTAATGCTGCCACTACCACTTCTTTCCTGTCACTACTCTTAGAGACTAGTGCCATTACCCTAACCAGCCAATTCCCGAGAAGGGAAGGGGGAAGGGGAGGTTACTGCAGCCACTACCACCACCACCCCCTTCTATGGGGGAGGGAAGACTAGTGTCATTACCTCCCTGGGGGAGGGTACTAACTAAAGGTATCAAATCTTCTGGTGCCTCCATTGTTCCTACACTCTGCCTGCAGTGTTATTTCTGAGACAAACTGATGCCAGATTCCTAAACTGTCTCTCTCTCTCTCCTACACACCACACACACACACACACACACACACACATACACACACACACATACATACAACAGCCCAGGCAACGACATGTGCCTGGACAAATGTAACAACACACACACACACACACACACCCGGTGGCCTGGTGGTAAAAGCTCTCGCTTCACGCACGGAGGGCCCGGGTTCAATTCCCGGCGGGGCGAAAACACTTCGAAGTGTTTCCATACACACACACACACACACACACACACACACACACACACACACACACACACAACACACACACACACACACACACACACATACAACAGGCCTAGTGTCTAATCGACATGTGCCTTGGACAAAATAGTAACTAACACACACACACACATACACACACACACAGGGAAGGTTAAGGGAAATCGACCTGACGACACTGGAGGACAGGAGAGATAGGGGAGGACATGATAACAACATATAAGATACTGAGAGGAATTGACAAAGTGGACAGAGACAGAATGTTCCAGAGATGGGACACAACAACAAGGGGACACAGATGGAAGTTGAAGACTCAGATGAATCACAAAGATGTTAGGAAGTATTTCTTCAGTCACAGAGTTGTCGGGAAGTGGAATAGTTTAGGAAGCGATGTAGTGGAGGCAGGCTCTATACATAGCTTTAAGCAGAGGTATGATAAAGCTCATGGCGCAGGGAGAGTGACCCAGTAGCGGCCAGTGAAGAGGCGGGGCCAGGAGCTGTGAACCGACCCCTGCAACCACAACTAGGTGAGTACAACTTGGTGAGTACACACACACACACACACACATACACACACACACACATACACACACATCACACACACACACATACACACACACATACACACACACATACACACACACATACATACATATTCACACACACACACATACACACACATACACACTACACATACATACACACACAGATACACACATACACACATGCACATACACACACATACACACACATACACACACATACACACACACATACATACACACACATACACACATACACACATACACACATGCACATACACACACACACACATACAGGACAGGGTTGCACTAAATACTACTCTGTCTGTATATAGTGTACATATGTGTAAATCCCTTTTCTATTTAATTGGTGAAGGAAAAGACAAAAGTCTTATATAATCATATTGCTGGGTAAGAAAATACAAAATCAAAGCATCTTCTACTGTGTTTCTTTGCTCCAAGCTTCCTTTTACACTCAGGATAACAGGCCATTGAACCTGAGGTTGTAATAATCCACCACACATGTTGTAGCACCACCCACCACACATGTTGTAGCACCACCCACTACACATGTTGTAGCACCACCCACCACACATGTTGTAGCACCACCCACCACACATGTTGTAGCACCACCCACTACACATGTTGTAGCACCATCCACCACACATGTTGTAGCACCACCCACCACACATGTTGTAGCACCACCCACTACACATGTTGTAGCACCATCCACCACACATGTTGTAGCACAACCCACTACACATGTTGTAGCACCACCCACTACACATGTTGTAGCACCATCCACCACACATGTTGTAGCACTACCCACCACACATGTTGTAGCACCACCCACCACACATGTTGTAGCACCATCCACCACACATGTTGTAGCACCACCCACCACACATGTTGTAGCACCACCCACCACACATGTAGCACCACGCACCACACATGTAGCACCACCCACCACACATGTTGTAGCACCACCCACCACACATGTTGTAGCACCACCCACCACACATGTAGCACAATCCACCACACATGTGGTAGCACCACCCACCACACATGTAGCACCACCCACTACACATGTAGCACCACCCACTACACATGTTGTAGTACCATCCACCACACATGTAGCACCACCCACCACACATGTAGCACCACCCACCACACATGTAGCACCACCCACCACACATGTAGCACCACCCACTACACATGTAGCACCACCCACCACATGTTGTATTACCATCCACCACACATGTAGCACCACCCACCACACATGTAGCACCACCCACCACACATGTAGCACCCCCACCACACATGTAGCACCACCCACCACACATGTAGCACCACCCACTACACATGTAGCACCACCCACCACACATGTAGCACCACCCAATACACATGTATCACCACCCACCACATGTTGTATTACCATCCACCACACATGTAGCACCACCCACCACACATGTGGTAGCACCATCCACTACACATGTAGCACCACCCACCACACATGTTGTAGCACCACCACCACACATGTAGCACCACCCACCACACATGTAGCACCCCCCACCACACATGTAGCACCACACACCACACATGTAGCACCACCCACCACACATGAAGCACCACCCACTACACATGTAGCACCACCCACTACACATGTAGCACCACCCACTACACATGTAGCACCACCCACCACACATGTAGCACCACCCACCACACATGTAGCACCCCCACCACACATGTAGCACCACACACCACACATGTAGCACCACCCACCACATATGAAGCACCACCCACTACACATGTAGCACCACCCACTACACATGTAGCACCACCCACTACACATGTAGCACCACCCACCACACATGTAGCACCACCCACCACACATGTAGCACCACCCACAACACATGTTGTAGCACTACCCACCACACATGTAGCACCACCTACCACACATGTAGCACCACCCACCACACATGTAGCACCACCCACTGCACATGTAGCACCACCCACTACACATGTAGCACCACCCACTACACATGTAGCACCACCCACCACATATGTAGCACCACCCACCACACATGTAGCACCACACACAACACATGTAGCACCACCCACTGCACATGTAGCACCACCCACCACACATGTAGCACCACCCACTGCACATGTAGCACCACCCACTACACATGTAGCACCAACTACTACACATGTAGCACCACCCACCACACCTGTAACACCACCCACCACACATGTAGCACCACCCACCACACATGTAGCACCATCCACCACACATGTTGTAGCACTACCCACCACACATGTAGCACCACCCACCACACATGTAGTACCATCCACCACACATGTAGCACCACCCACCACACATGTAGTACCATCCACCACACATGTAGCATCACCCACCACACATTTAGCACCACCCACCACACATGTAGCACCACCCACCACACATGTAGCATCACCCACCACACATGTAGCACCACCCACCACACATGTAGTACCATCCACCACACATGTAGTACCATCCACCACCATGTGCACCACCACCACACATGTAGTACCATCCACCACACATGTAGCACCACCCACCACACATGTAGTACCATCCACCACACATGTAGCACCACCCACCACACATGTAGCACCACCCACCACACATTTAGCACTACCCACCACACATGTAGCATCACCTACCACACATGTAGCACCACCCACCACACATGTAGCATCACCCACCACACATTTAGCACCACCCACCACACATGTAGCACCACCCACCACACATGTAGCACCACCCACCACACATGTAGCACCACCCACCACACATGTAGCACCATCCACCACACATGTTGTAGCACTACCCACCACACATGTAGCATCACCTACCACACATGTAGCACCACCCACCACACATGTAGCATCACCTACCACACATGTAGCACCACCCACCACACATGTAGCACCACCCACCACACATGTAGCACCACCCACCACACATGTAGCACCACCCACCACACATGTAGCACCGCCCACCACACATGTAGCACCACCCACCACACATGTAGCACCACCCACCACACATGTAGCACCACCCACCACACATGTAGCACCACCCACCACACATGTAGCACCACCCACCACACATGTAGCACCACCCAACACACATGTAGCACCACCCACCACACATGTAGCACCGCCCACCACACATGTAGCACCACACACCACACATGTAGCACCACCCACTACACATGTAGCACCACCCACCACACATGTAGCATCACCTACCACACATGTAGCACCCCCCACCACACATGTAGCACCACCCACCACACATGTAGCACCACCCACCACACATGTAGCACCACCCACCACACATGTAGCACCACCCACCACACATGTAGCACCACCCACCACACATGTAGCACCACCCACCACACATGTAGCACCGCCCACCACACATGTAGCACCACCCACCACACACTGAAGTATGTATGGTGGCCCGGTGGCTAGAGCTCTCGCTTCACACACGGAGGGCCCGGGTTCGATTCTCGGCGGGTGGAAACATTTCGACGTGTTTCCTTACACCTGTTGTCATGTTCACCTAGCAGCAAATAGATACCTGGGTGTTAGTTGACTGGTGTGGGTCGCATCCTGGGGGACAAGATTAAGGACCCCAATGGAAATAAGACAGACAGTCCTCGATGACGCACTGACTTTCTTGGGTTATCCTGGGTGGCTAACCTTCCGGGGTTAAAAATCCGAAGAAAATCTTATCTTATATGCTTCTCTTATGATAGGAATTGCCGGAGACTTCAGGACTAAATAATTAGCATAAATCTATCAGTCAAAAATACTGGGTCTACCCAAATAGCTTTATTTACCAGAAAATGTAATATGTTAATATAACTAGTAATGTACCGGTTCACTGTCACGAAACCCACACTAAACCCACACGGATCGTCACATACATTCAATAGACGGTGCAACCCGAGTCAACACGTTCTGATGTTTGCTTCGTAGTTGCATCAGGACGATCAGTTGAAACGAGGCAACCAAGTCATTCTTAACAGCAATGATGGAAGACGATGTTGTGATAGTGATAGCAGGACTGGTGGCAACCAGAAGTAGAACCACTGGTGCACACAGTTCTTGAGAGTGACAGTGAAGCAACTCCGGTAGTTTAGAACAGTGACCAGGAGTAAAGAGTGGCAAGAGAGCCTCCTGGTTTTCTATCCTTGACTCATACACCTTGATAGTACACAATAGTCTATGAAAAGATGCATGTTTTTCCTCGGCAGATAACCTTGATCTGGCTTTCCAAGTCCTATGTTGTCTTTTCCATGTACACCTCCCCTATATACGCCCATGTACAGGGTGGGGTATGCAGCCGGGTGTGGAATCTATACAACCCCGCCCAACTGTACCACTTGAGGGCGGTCTTTGTGGGTGTAGTGTCAGAGCAACACAGCCCCGCCAACACAAACCAACAGAGAACTGGGTGTGGATGGTGTGTGGGCGGTGTGTGTGGGCGGTGTGTGTGGGCGGGGATGGTGTGGGCTGGGTGTGTGGGCAGTGTGTAGGTGGGGGTGTGGGCCAGCGGTGTGTGGGCGGGGTGTGGGCGGGGTGTGGGCAGGGTGTGGGCGGGGTGTGGGAGGGGTGTGGCCGGGGTGTGGGCGGGGTGTGGGCGGGGTGTGGGCGGGGTGTGGGCGGGGTGTGGGCGGGGTGTGGGCGGGGTCAGCAAGTAAACAATACACTCAGCCTTTTTTTTCCCCTTTTTGCAAATCCATGTTGGTCATTACTAGACCCCAGTGAGGCTGTGACCAGCATACTGACCCCCAGTGAGGCTGTGACCAGCATACTGACCCCCAGTGTGGCTGTGACCAGCATACTGACCCCCAGTGTGGCTGTGACCAGCATACTGACCCCCAGTGTGACTGTGACCAGCATACTGACCCCCAGTGTGGCTGTGACCAGCATACTGATCCCCAGTGAGGCTGTGACCAGCATACTGACCCCCAGTGTGGCTGTGACCAGCATACTGATCCCCAGTGAGGCTGTGACCAGCATACTGACCCCCAGTGTGGCTGTGACGAGCATACTGATCCCCAGTGTGGCTGTGACCAGCATACTGACCCCCAGTGTGGCTGTGACCAGCATACTGATCCCCAGTGTGGCTGTGACCAGCATACTGATCCCCAGTGTGGCTGTGACCAGCATACTGACCCCAGTGTGGCTGTGACCAGCATACTGACCCCCAGTGTGCCTGTGACCAGCATACTGACCCCAGTGTTGCTGTGACCAGCATACTGACCCCAGTGTGGCTGTGACCAGCATACTGACCCCCAGTGTGCCTGTGACCAGCATACTGACCCCCAGTGTGGCTGTGACCAGCATACTGACCCCCAGTGTGGCTGTGACCAGCATACTGATCCCCAGTGTTGCTGTGACCAGCATACTGATCCCCAGTGTGGCTGTGACCAGCATACTGACCCCAGTGTGACTGTGACCAGCATACTGACCCCCAGTGTGCCTGTGACCAGCATACTGACCCCCAGTGTGGCTGTGACCAGCATACTGACCCCCAGTGTGGCTGTGATCAGCATACTGACCCCCAGTGTGCCTGTGACCAGCATACTGACCCCCAGTGTGCCTGTGACCAGCATACTGACCCCCAGTGTTGCTGTGACCAGCATACTGACCCCCAGTGTGGCTGTGACCAGCATACTGACCCACAGTGTGCCTGTGACCAGCATACTGACCCCCAGTGTGGCTGTGACCAGCATACTGACCCCCAGTGTGGCTGTGACCAGCATACTGACCCCCAGTGTGGCTGTGACCAGCATACTGACCCCCAGTTTGGCTGTGACCAGCATACTGATCCCAGTGTGGCTGTGACCAGCATACTGACCCCAGTGTGGCTGTGACCAGCATACTGACCCCAGTGTGGCTGTGACCAGCATACTGATCCCCAGTGTGGCTGTGACCAGCATACTGACCCAGTGGGGCTGTGACCAGCATACTGACCCCCAGTGTGGCTGTGACCAGCATACTGACCCCCAGTGTGGCTGTGACCAGCATACTGACCCCCAGTGTGGCTGTGACCAGCATACTGACCCCCAGTGTGGCTGTGACCAGCATACTGACCCAGTGTGGCTGTGACCAGCATACTGACCCCCAGTGTGGCTGTGACCAGCATACTGACCCCCAGTGTGAATGTGACCAGCATACTGACCCCCAGTGTGGCTGTGACCAGCATACTGACCCCCAGTGTGGCTGAGACCAGCATACTGACCCCCAGTGTGGCTGTGATCAGCATACTGACCCCCCAGTGTGCCTGTGACCAGCATACTGACTCCCCAGTATGGCTGTGATCAGCATACTGACCCCCAGTGTGGCTGTGACCAGCATACTGACCCCCATTGTGGCTGTGATCAGCATACTGATCCCCAGTGTGACTGTGACCAGCATACTGACCCTCAGTGTGGCTGTGACCAGCATACTGACCCCCAGTGTGGCTGTGACCAGCATACTGATCCCCAGTGTGGCTTTGACCAGCATACTGATCCCCAGTGTGACTGTGACCAGCATACTGACCCCCAGTGTGGCTGTGATCAGCATACTGATCCCCAGTGTGACTGTGATCAGCATACTGACCCCCAGTGTGGCTGTGATCAGCATACTGATCCCCAGTGTGGCTGTGACCAGCATACTGATCCCCAGTGTGGCTGTGACCAGCATACTGACCCCAGTGTGGCTGTGATCAGCATACTGACCCCCAGTGTGGCTGTGACCAGCATACTGACCCCCAGTGTGGCTGTGACCTTAGGACATGGTCTAGTCCTATGAACAGAGGTAAGACCCCAGAAACAGAGGTAAGGTCCCAGGAACAGAGGTAAGGTCCCAGGAACAGAGGTAAGGTCCCAGGAACAGAGGTAAGGTCCCAGAAACAGAGGTAAGGTCCCAGGAACAGAGGTAAGATCCCAGGAACAGAGGTAAGGTCCCAGGAACAGAGGTAAGGTCCCAGGAACAGAGGTAAGATCCCAGGAACAGAGGTAAGGTCCCAGGAACAGAGGTAAGGTCCCAGGAACAGAGGTAAGGTCCCAGGAACAGAGGTAAGGTCCCAGGAACAGAGGTAATGTCCCAGGAACAGAGGTAAGGTCCCAGGAACAGATGTAAGGTCCCAGGAACAGAGGTAAGGTCCCAGGAACAGAGGTAAGATCCCAGGAACAGAGGTAAGGTCCCAGGAACAGAGGTAAGGTCCCAGGAACAGAGGTAAGGTCCCAGGAACAGAGGTAAGGTCCCAGGAACAGAGGTAAGGTCCCAGGAACAGAGGTAAGATCCCAGGAACAGAGGTAAGGTCCCAGTAACAGAGGTAAGATCCCAGGAACAGAGGTAAGGTCCCAGGAACAGAGGTAAGGTCCCAGGAACAGAGGTAAGGTCCCAGGAACAGAGGTAAGGTCCCAGGAACAGAGGTAAGGTCCCAGGAACAGAGGTAAGGTCCCAGGAACAGAGGTAAGGTCCCAGGAACAGGTAGGCCCAGGAACGAGGTCCCAGGAACAGAGGTAAGGTCCCAGGAACAGAAGTAAGATCCCAGGAACAGAGGTAAGGTCCCAGGAACAGAGGTAAGGTCCCAGGAACAGAGGTAAGGTCCCAGGAACAGAGGTAAGGTCCCAGGAACAGAGGTAAGATCCCAGGAACAGAGGTAAGGTCCCAGTAACAGAGGTAAGATCATAGGAACAGAGGTAAGGTCCCAGGAACAGAGGTAAGGTCCCAGGAACAGGAAGTATAAAGAACAGTGGTAAGAACACAAGGGCGAGAAGAAAACGCCTCTAATCCGTGCTGATGGATTCCTGCTCTGATATCTTGTTCATCCTGTGAATACCAAGTAGCCGGATTCGCGCGAGCACGTACACACACACACACACACACACACACACACACACACGTGACATACTAGTTGGGATTGCTTCAGATTTATCCCTGTTTGCTGATGATGTAAAACTGATGTACATAATGTAGACTGATGGGGAGAAGGAAAGGCTTCAAACTTATATGGACAAATTATTCGAGTGGTCATATGAGAGTGCTTGCTCGAATTCAACACCAGTAAATGCAAGGTAATGAAAATTGGGGGAGAAACAAGACCGGAAACGGGGTATAGCCTATGGGGACAAATCGTGCAAACCTTACTTATAAAGACCTGAGGGTGAACAAACTACCTGGTATATCGCCGAAGTCTCATGTCAGGTAAATAACTTCCACAGCCAATGCTGGTCTGGCAAATCTAAGAGTAGCCTTCAGGAATCTCAACAAAGTCATTCCGGGCCCTTTATACAACATAGTTCAGGCTCACCTTGGAGTATGAAGCGCCAGCATGGAACTCACACCTGAAAAACCATGTTAGAAACAGGAAAAAGTTCAGAAGTATCCAAGCAGACTTGTTCCTGACCTAAGAAGTATGAGCCACAAGTAGAGACTAACGAAAATTAATCTAACAACATGAGAATAGAGAAAAACCAGGGAAGACATCATAACAATATATAAAATACTCAGAAGAATTGATGAAGTAGAGAGGGATAGGCTGTTGGAGAGGCGAGAAGCAGGTAGTTAAAGACACATCAGACAAAGAGGTGTCAGGAAGTACTTATTTAGTCTGAGTGGTCGGGAAGTGGTATAACCCTAATGAGGAAGTATTGGGGGCAGATTCCATACAGAGTTTTAAGGGCAGATACGATAGGGCTCCTGAGGCTAGGAGGAAGTGAATCTGGCCAATAGCAGTTGACAGGCTGAGAATCGACCCCTGCAATCACAAATAAGTGAGTACACACACACACACACGGACACACACACACACACACACACACACACACACACACACACACACACACACACACAGAAGAGAAGAATATGAAGAGAGAAACAGAGCAATGGCGGACACACTAGCTGAGGTGGCCAGAAGAGCTCACACGGGTAAAGCAAAGTTACTAGTTATGGGCGATTTCAATCACAAGTAGATTGATTGGGAAAATCTGGAGCCACATGAGGGTCCCGAAACATAGAGAGCCAAGATGATGGATGTGATACTGGAAAACCTTATGCATCAACATGTTAGGGACACTACCAGAGAGAGAGGGGGGGATGCACCAGCAAGACTGGACCTGGTGCTTATCCTGAGTAGCTTGGACATTGAGGACATCACATATGAAAGGCCCCTTGGAGTTAGTGATCACTTGGTTCTGAGCTTTGAATACATAGTAGATTTACAAGTGAAGAGGGTAACAGGTTTAGGATGGGAAAAGCCAAACTACAAAAGGGAGGACTACACAAGTATGAGGAACTTCCTGCAAATGGTTCAGTGGGACAGAGAATTGGTAGGAAAGTCAGTAAATTAAATGATGGACTACGTAACAACAAAATGCAAGGAGGCAGAGGAAAGGGTTGTTTCCAAGGGCAGCAGAAATAATGTGAAGACGAGAACGAGCCCTTGGTTTACCCAAAGGTGTAAGGAGGCAAAAACTAAGTGCACTAGGGAATGGAAAAAGTACAGAAGACAAAGGACCTAGGAAAATAAAGAGATCAGTTGAAGAGCCAGAAACGAGTATGCACAGATAAGGTGGGAGGCCCAGCGACAGTACGAAAACGACATAGTATCGAAAGTCAAGACTGACCCGAAGCTGTTGTATAGCCACATCAAAAGGAAGACAGCAGTCAAGAACCAGGAAATCATGCTGAGGAAAGAAGGTGGGGAACTCACAAGATTTAAGGAATATTTAAGGAAGTATTTACAGTGGAGACAGAAAGGACTCTGGGAGGTCAGAACAGAGGGGTACACCAACAAGGGATATACCAACAAGTGCTGGATGAAATACACACAACCGAGGAGGAGGTGAAGAAGCTGCTAAGTGACCTTGATACCTCAAAGGTGGTGGGACCCGACATCTCTCCAAGGGTCCTTAGAGAGGGAGCAGAGATACTGTGTGTGCCACTAACCACAATTTTTAACACATCCATTGAAACTGGGCAACTACCTGAGGTATGGAAGAAAGACGGCAAAAGTAGTCCCCATTTTTAAGAAAGGAAACAGAAACGAGTCACTAACCTATAGACCAGTGTCACTGACGCGTATAGTATGCAAAGTCATGGAGATTATCAGGAGGAGAGTGGTGGAGCACTTAGAACGGAACAAGTTTGTAAAGGACAACCAGCATAAATTCATGGAAGGCAAATCCTGTGTCACAAACCTACAGGAGTTTTATGACAGGGTAACGAAAGTAAGACACGAGAGAGAGGGGTGGGTAGATTGCATTTTCTTAGACTGCAAGAAGGCCTTCGACACAGTTCCTCACAAGAGATTTGTGCAAAAGCTAGAGGATCAGGCACGTATAATAGGAAGGGCACTGTAATGGATTAAAGAATATCTGACATGGAGGCTACACTGAGTAATGGTACGTGATGAGGAATCACAGTGGGCGCCTGTGACGAGCGGGGTTCCACAGGGGTCAGTCCTAGAGCCAGTGCTATTTTTGGTATATGTGAATGACATGACGGAAGAGATAGACTCAGAAGTGTCCCTGTTTGCAAATGATGGGAAGTTAATGAGGAGAATTAAATCAGATGAGGACCAGGCAGGACTACAAAGAGACCTGGACAGGCTGAAAGCTTGGTCCAGCAACTGGCTCCTCGAATTTAACCCCGCCAAATGCAAAGTCATGAAGATCGGGGAAGGGCAAAGAAGACCTCAGACAGAGTATAGGCTAGGTGGCCAATGAAAGCAAACCTCACTCAAGGAAAAGGATCATGGGGTGAGTATAATACCGAGCACATCTCCTGAAGCGCACATCAACCAGATAACTGGTGCAGCATATGGGCGCCTGGCAAACCTGAGAATAGCGTTCCGATACCTCAGTAAGGAATTGTTCAAGACTCTGTACACCGTGTACGTCAGGCCCATACTGGAGTATGCAGCACCAGTTTGGATCCCACACCTGGTCAAACACGTCAAGAAATTAGAGAACGTCCAAAGGTTTGCAACAAGGTTAGTTCCAGAGCTAAGGGTAATGTCCTACGAAGAAAAGTTAAGGGAAATCAGCCTGGCGACACTGGAGGACAAGAGGGTTAGGGGAGACATGATAACGACAAACAAAATACTGCGAGTAATTGACAAGGTGGACAGAGACAGGATGTTCCAGAGAGGGGACACAGAAACAAGGGGTCACAATTGGAATTTGAAGACTAAGATGAGTCAAAGAGATGTTAGGAAGTATTTCTTTAGTCATAGAGTTGTCGGGAAGTGGAATAGTCTGGCAAGGGATTTAGTGGGGCAGGAACCATACATAGTTTTAAGACGAGGTATGATGAACCTCATGGAGCAGGGAGAGAGAGGATCTAGTAGCGATCAGTGAAGAGGCGGGGCCAGGAGCTATGACTCGACCTCTGCAACCACAACTAGGTGAGTACTAGGTGAGGTGAATACACACACACACACACACACACACACACACACAAGAAATGAGCGTGAAGTGTATGAGGAGCTCAACGTGAGATTCAAAGAAGTGTTCACAGAGGAGGTAGAAGGGACTCCAGAAAGGCGGAGAAGTGGGGTACACCATCAGGTGTTGGACACAATACACAAAACTGAGGAGGAAGTGAAGAGGCTGCTAAGCGAGCTAGATACCTCAAAGGCGATGGGGCCGGATAACTTCTCACCATGGGTCCTGAGAGAGGGAGCAGAGGTGCTATGTGTACCACTAACAACAATCTTCAACACATCTATCGAAACAGGGCAACTACCTGAGGTATGGAAGACAGCAAATGTAGTTCCAATTTTTAAAAAAAGAGACAGGAACGTAGCACTAAACTACAGACCAGTGTCACTGACATGTATAGTATGCAAGGCCATGGAGAAGATTATCAGGAGAAGAGTGGTGGAGCACCTAGAAAGGAATGAGCTTATCTGTTTGCAGATGATGTGAAGTTGATGAGAAGAATTCAATCGGACGAGGACCAGGCAGAACTACAAAGGGATCTGGACAGGCTACAAGCCTGGTCCAACAATTGGCTCCTGGAGTTCAACCCCACAAAGTGCAAAGTCATGAAGATTGGAGAAGGGCAAAGAAGACCGCAGACGGAGTACAGTCTAGGGGGTCAGAGACTACTAACCGCCTAGCAAAATTAAGAACAGAATTCCGACATCTTAATAAAGAATCGTTCAGGACCCTGTACACTGTGTACGTTAGGCCCATACTGGAGTATGCAGCACCAGTTTGGAACCCACACCTAGTCAAGCACGTAAAGAAGCTAGAGAAGTGCAAAGGTTTGCAACAAGACTAGTCCCGGAGCTAAGGGGTATGTCCTACGAGGAGAGGTTAAGGGAAATCGACCTGACGACACTGGAGGACAGGAGAGATAGGGGGGACATGATAACAACATATAAGATACTGAGAGGAATTGACAAGGTCGACAAAGACAGAATGTTCTGAAGATGGGACACAGCAACAAGGGGACACAGTTGGAAGTTGAAGACTCAGATGAATCACAGGGATGTTAGGAAGTATTTCTTCAGTCACAGAGTGGTCGGGAAGTGGAATAGTTTGGGAAGCGATGTAGTGGAGGCAGGTTCCATACATAGCTTTAAGAAGAGGTATGATAAAGCTCATGGCGCAGGGAGAGTGACCCAGTAGCGGCCAGTGAAGAGGCGGGGCCAGGAGCTATGACTCTACCCCTGCAACCACAACTAGGTGAGTACACTCAGGTTGGTAGACATGCACTTGACGATGTGTTGAAAGACACAGTACCGAGACTGGAACAAATAACTCGCACACGGGAGAAACAAACTTATGACGACGTTTCGGTCCGACTTGACCCCATTAACTAGTTAATAATAAAAGTGGGACCGAAGCGTCGTCATAAGTTTGTTTTTGTTGTGTCCAGGTGACTTGTTTATTGTGTACTTACTTGACCTGCGCAGAACCCCCTTGTCACAGTTCTCGCCAAGGGCAGCGACTGACAGATTAGCATTCGTCAGTCCGAGCTGAACTTGTACAACTTGTACAGCTGACTAGGTTGAACTTGTACAGCTGACTAGGTTGAACTTGTTCAGCTGACTAGGTTGAACTTGTTCAGCTGACTAGGTTGAACTTGTTCAGCTGACTAGGTTGAACTTGTACAACTAACTAGTTTGAGCTTGTACAACTGACTAGTTTGAGCTTGTACAACTGACTAGTTTGAGCTTGTACAACTGACTAGTTTGAGCTTGTACAGCTGACTAGTTTGAGCTTGTACAACTGACTAGGTTGAGCTTGTACAACTGACTAGTTTGAACTTGTACAACTGACTAGTTTGAGCTTGTACAACTGACTAGTTTGAGCTTGTACAACTGACTAGTTTGAGCTTGTACAACTGACTAGTTTGAGCTTGTACAACTGACTAGTTTGAGCTTGTACAACTGACTAGTTTGAGCTTGTGCAACTGACTAGGTTGAGCTTGTACAACTGACTAGGTTGAGCTTGTACAACTGACTAGTTTGAGTTTGTACAACTGACTAGTTTGAGTTTGTACAACTGACTAGTTTGAGCTTGTACAACTGACTAGTTTGAGCTTGTACAGCTGACTAGTTTGAGCTTGTACAGCTGACTAGGTTGAGCTTGTACAGCTGACTGGGTGAAACTCACAGGAAAGAGACATGGGAAATCAAAAGATCATTTAAAGAAAGAAGTAGTGAGGAGGAGGAGATAAGAATGGTGGTGTAGGTGACACTTGTTAGATCTGATATTTAGAAAATGGAGGAGAACTATGGAAAGGAAGTTATATACAATGTCAGAAAGCCAAGAGAATATTTTTGAGGAAGCTAAGAAGGAAAACATGGAATAGGAGAAAAGAATAACTGGAACGTGGTTCGAGGAAAGAAGTTCAAAGCAAATGCAGACAATATCAAACGAAAATGATAAATGGGATAAACGAATAAAATAGGCAATCCCATGTGTCACAGATTTTATGGAGAGAACACTTAAGAAGATTAGAACAAGTAAAGTAATCCCAGTAGCAAAATAGAAGAAAGAGGAAGTGGGTGGGATAAGGGGGACGCAGGTGGGTGGATAAGGGGGACGCAGGAGAGTAGCACAGTTCGTCACAAACCAGTTTTGAGATGATAGGGGGGGGAAACATAAATGAAATGAAAACTCAGCTGACACAGTCATGACTGGGAACTCAAGGAAGCCATAGCAGTGTTTTACAACGCACCACCAAACAGCAGGAGACCCAGCAAGGAATACAAAGACAACAACAACGTGGAGAGTATATCACAGGCTACTGAAAAAGTAGCAAGAAATCGCGTGATTGCCGGGATGACCGGAGCTTATATTCACCCTAAGTGTATCTGACATAAACTATGAGAAGCCTCTGGGTGTTAGTGGCTATACAACACTGAGTTTTGAATACCTGGTATACAAAAACATAGAGAGATATATAGCAGGTAGGGAAAAAAAACCTCATATTTTAGAAGCAAAAATTATACGAGGATTTCAGAGTGTAGAAAGGAGGGAAAATATATTAGAATGAAAGGCAATGGAAGACATGGAGTACCTAGCTGAAGAGTAGAAAGCAAGTAAATGAATAAGATTGTGAATGCGTGAAACAGTTGGTGAGTGAATCAGAAGGCGAACGCGGGATAAAAAAAAAAAGACATATCAACACTTAAGATCGCATAGCAGGACACTGTCATGTCGAAAATATGAGAAAAATAAGAAAAGGTCAGTACGACCTACGTACACTCAGGTCATGCACCAGAAGAACTGGTGAAACAAGTGAAGGGCACGGGTCATGCACCAGAAGAACTGGTGAAACGAGTGAAGGGTATGGGTCATGCACCAGAAGAACTGGTGAAACGAGTGAAGGGCACGGGTCATGCACCAGAAGAACTGGTGAAACGAGTGAAGGGTATGGGTCATGCACCAGAAGAACTGGTGAAACGAGTGAAGGGTATGGGTCATGCACCAGAAGAACTGGTGAAACGAGTGAAGGGCACGGGTCATGCACCAGAAGAACTGGTGAAACAAGTGAAGGGCACGGGTCATGCACCAGAAGAACTGGTGAAACGAGTGAAGGGTATGGGTCATGCACCAGAAGAACTGGTGAAACGAGTGAAGGGCACGGGTCATGCACCAGAAGAACTGGTGAAACATGTGAAGGGTATGGGTCATGCACCAGAAGAACTGGTGAAACATGTGAAGGGTATGGGTCATGCACCCAGAAGAACTGGTGAAATGAGTGAAGGGTATGGGTCATGCACCAGAAGAACTGGTGAAACGAGTGAAGGGCACGGGTCATGCACCAGAAGAACTGGTGAAACATGTGAAGGGTATGGGTCATGCACCAGAAGAACTGGTGAAACAAGTGAAGGGCACGGGTCATGCACCAGAAGAACTGGTGAAACATGTGAAGGGTATGGGTCATGCACAGGGGAACTGATGAAATAGTTAGGAACATAAGGAAAATTCAAGATCACGTCATCATAGGAGTTAAACCAAACTTGCCCGAGGAGGAAAGATTAAAAACAAAATTTTAGAAGAGGCCCAAAAAAAAAAGACGATTGATACGGGAAAAAAATCAGTGGAGTATGAAAACCATATCCTTTTTATCCCTGGTACCGCAAACAAAAGAGAAAGATAAAATCAAAACACAACAAAACAAAGAGGAAAACAGAGAAAGAAATTAATTAATGATGTTTTGACATTGAAGTAAACAATAGTTGGTGCAATATCAAAATTATTTGAATTAAGCGACAATTTCTCTGTTGTGAAATTGACAAAAAGTCATTAGACAAGCGGATAAAACACTTAATACTAACTAGCAAATAGGTGAGCGTACCATCAGCAAATTCCTGCTATACGAGGCGTACTTAGCTACCACAAAAGAACCACACCAACAATTCTCTGCGGACATTGTACATGCACACACACACACACACACACACACACACACATACGAGGTGTCTGCAGCAACCACAATTAGGTGAGTACACACACACACACATACGAGGTGTCTGCAGCAATTCCTTGAATAGCACAGTTCAGAATTATCCTGCTGCTGGACGTGTTCTCTCTGAACGACTCCCTGCAGAGCACTTTAGCACAACTAATCAAACAGGAACCACACAGTCTTTTGGCAGCCACAGCCTGTCCTGCCCTCACCACCAAGGAATTTTCAACCCCTCCCAAAAATAAATGGAGATCAATTTTTAGACGACGTCTCAGTCCACCTTAAACCAAAAGTCATGACCTGATAATGGTGGAGAATGGATCGAAACGTAGTCTTATGACTTATTTCTAATTTGTGGGTTGTTGCGAATTGTTGCAGCTAGAGTATTGTGACTCACTGATCACATCATGTAACACATGCTAGCCAGACTACGTTATTGTGACTCACTGATTACATCATGTAACACATGCTAGCCAGACTACGTTATTGTGACTCACTGATCACATCATGTAACACATGCTAGCCAGACTACGTTATTGTGACTCACTGATTACATCATGTAACACATGCTAGCCAGACTACGTTATTGTGACTCACTGATTACATCATGTAACACATGCTAGCCAGACTACGTTATTGTGACTCACTGATTACATCATGTAACTCATGACTCACGCTCTCCACATCTAAGATCATCACTCTACAATAAACATGATCCATAGTCTAGTATTCTATAACGTTGGTGGGGTTGATGTCAGTGATTGAGGTGGCTCGTGGCAAACTGGTAACGCTTTTGACTTACAACTGGAGGACTCAGGTTGAATTCTTTAGGAGCGTTAAGACATGTGGGCATGTTCCTCTCCACCTGTTGTCCCCCTGTTTCTGTTTGCATAGTAGCATAGAGGTACCTGGGTGTCAGCTGGCGGTTGTGGGTTGCATCCCGGGTTTAGAGAAGCAAAGGACCACAGTGGAAATAGACCTGACTGGCTTGTTTTTTTTATGAGAAGGGGGAGGGCTTACCCGGGTTTGCTAACCCCCAGAGTTAATAATCCGGATACCGCTAAATCTGCATTAATAAAGAGTATATTAAAGAAAATCCTAATCTGAACATTTTGGACCAGTGTTAAGTGGTGATGTATACTGGGTGAGCGCTGCCCGTGCTGAATATTACCGTCTCATCTTTAAGTTTGTTTAATGCGGGCTGGCCCCTGCAGGAGCCTTCCTCACACACACTTCAACACACCCCAACCATCTCTGTCTACAACCACACTCTTACCTACTAAACTTCCCCCCCTCTCTCTCTCTCTCTCTCCCCTCTCCATTCACCCACTCTCAGTACCTCCCTGCTTACATCTCTCCCCCCAATCCCCTCCCACTACCCTCTCTCTCTCTCTCTCTCTCTCTCTCTCTCTCTCTCTCTCTCTGTCCCTCTCTCATACTAAGGATAGGGGATGTGTAGACCAAGTATTGATGCATGTAAGTGAATAGTACTTAGATAAACGTAAGGAATTGATTTGTTGCATTTATGGATTTAGAAAAGGCATTTGATAGGACGGATGGGAGAGCAATATGGAACATGCTTAAAAGGTACGGAATGAGAGGTTAATTATTAATAGCAGTAAAGAGTTTTTGAGGCTTAGGTTAGGGAAAGTAGGAAGGGTATTAGAAAAGTTGCTTGTAATCCCTGGAATAATCTGGTAGAACGTAGAGCATACAAAGTAAATCCCTCATTTGACCGTTTTAAAGGATTTTTGGTTATTCTTTCCCAACATTTGATAAAGGAAAATATGATGCATTATACAGCTTGCAGCCAGATATGAGAATCATTATAACGAACTCAAATAATGGGCAAATATGTTACAGTTGTGGAGTAAACAGCATATTTAGTAAAAGTGGAGAAAATTCTGGCAGATAAAGGTAAGTTTAACTTAGTAACAGTTGATCCCCTTGATAATATAATTAAATTAGAGGATAAACTCAATCGTTGTTTGAGTGACCATACGAAGAATTTATGGGAGAGTTTTGTAGTTCTGGTTCCTCCCTCTGTGTAATGAAGGGGCTCCCTAAAGATTCCTCCCTCATTGTTATGAAGGGGCTTTCAGAAGATTCATAAACAAGGTGCCCCAATTCGCCACCTATTGTCAGTGCTGTGGGAACATTTAATTTCAGTTTAGCAAAGTTCTTAGTGCCCATTCTGCAGGTTTTGACTGTAAATCAGAATTCTGTAAAACAAAAAATGATTTTGTCGAGATATTGTCATCCCAACATAGTTATGGCCAACTTTGATTCCTGGTCATGATTCACAAATATTCCACTAAAACAGACAATGGATATTTTTTTATTACTTTGTTTACTGGCATGGATTTAGTTGAAATAGAAAAAAAAAATAGAAAAGTGCTTGTTGTTGATGCTAACAATGCTATTTTTTTTCTGTCATGTCAGAGATAACAAATATCCTATTAACTGTTTGTATTAACTACTACTACTACTACTACTACTACTACTACTACTTCCTGTTCTGTGTTCTGGTCTACTTTGCCTCTTTCCTTTTCAATTGTAATTTGACAGTGGTTAAGGAGGGAACAAAACGTTATCATAAGTTAATTGCAACACAGCACAGTGCACGACAATAAACAATGCAACAATATAGTGCAGAACAACACACAGTGCAGAAGAACACACAGTGCAAAACAACACAGTGCAGAACAAAACAGTGCAGAACAACACACAAAACAACACAATATTGAGCAGGTCAACACACAATGCAGCACAACATAGCACAGGACAACACACAACATAGATTACAGTGCAGGACAACACACAATAGAACACGTTATTGTGTAAGACAACACAATACAACACATTACAATGGAAGACAACACAATCCTTAATAAATCTCTCCATCAGATCTGCGGCCTTGACACGACGTTTGTAATTCGGTAGAGACACTCGTAGTCTAGAGGGTGGAAAGCCAGTGATGGTGTTACCGTTAAGCGGACGAATGCTCCAAAAATATGACGAAAACAAATTAGAATGGCAAGGGAAAGGCTGAAGCTGATACAGGTTTTGGGTTGTACAAATTATGAAAATAAATTCACTGTCGTTACTCATTGGTCATCGTTACGAACTTTCCTCTTGGGATAAACAATGTCACAATTGCGAAAGGACAAAAAAAAAGTTCACAAATTGGCAAGTAAATAAAGAGTGAGTTAAATAACCCGTACCATTTTTGTTAATTGACTAAAATACATAATTGGAGACTTTTGAAAAATGCACACTACAGCTGCCCCGCTTCCCAGCTCTGTCATGGCGCTAGCCAATAGCTTGATTTTTTTTTTTTAGACGTTGCCCTGAGGATCTAGCGTATTAGTGAGTAGCACTGATCCGACGAGTGAACACACACGGTATACACTCCAACAGCACTGATCCTGCGAGTGAACACACACGGTATACACTCCAACAACACTGATCCTACGAGTGAACACACACGGTATACACTCCAACAACACTGATCCTGCGAGTGAACACACACGGTATACACTCCAACAACACTGATCCTGCGAGTGAACACACACGGTATACACTCCCACAGCACTGATCCTGCGAGTGAACACACACGGTATACACTCCCACAGCACTGATCCTGCGAGAGAACACACACGGTATACACTCCCACAGCACTGATCCTGCGAGTGAGCACACACGGTATACACTCCAACAACACTGATCCTGCGAGTGAGCACACACGGTATACACTCCAACAACACTGATCCTGCGAGTGAACACACACGGTATACACTCCCACAGCACTGATCCTGCGAGTGAGCACACACGGTATACACTCCCACAGCACTGATCCTGCGAGTGAGCACACACGGTATACACTCCACAGCACTGATCCTGCGAGTGAACACACGGTATACACTCCCACAGCACTGATCCTGCGAGTGAGCACACACGGTATACACTCCCACAGCACTGATCCTGCGAGTGAGCACACACGGTATACACTCCCACAGCACTGATCCTGCGAGTGATCACACACGGTATACACTCCAACAACACTGATCCTGCGAGTGAACACACACGGTATACACTCCAACAACACTGATCCTGCGAGTGAGCACACACGGTATACACTCCAACAACACTGATCCTGCGAGTAAACACACACGGTATACACTCCCACAGCACTGATCCTGCGAGTGAACACACACAATATACACTCCAACAACACTGATCCTGCGAGTGAGCACACACGGTATACACTCCAACAGCACTGATCCTGCGAGTGAACACACACGGTATACACTCCAACAGCACTGATCCTGCGAGTGAGCACACACGGTATACACTCCCACAGCACTGATCCTGCGAGAGAACACACACGGTATACACTCCCACAGCACTGATCCTGCGAGAGAACATACACGGTATACACTCCAACAGCACTGATCCTGCGAGAGAACATACACGGTATACACTCCCACAGCACTGATCCTGCGAGTGAGCACACACGGTATACACTCCAACAACACTGATCCTGCGAGTGAACACACACGGTATACACTCCAACAACACTGATCCTGCGAGTGAACACACAAGGTATACACTCCCACAGCACTGATCCTACGAGAGAACATACACGGTATACACTCCCACAGCACTGATCCTACGAGTGAACACACACGGTATACACTCCAACAACACTGATCCTGCGAGTGAACACACATGGTATACACTCCAACAACACTGATCCTGCGAGTGAACACACACGGTATACACTCCAACAGCACTGATCCTGCGAGTGAGCACACACGGTATACACTCCAACAGCACTGATCCTGCGAGTGAACACACACGGTATACACTCCAACAACACTGATCCTGCGAGTAAACACACACGGTATACACTCCCACAGCACTGATCCTGCGAGAGAACACACACGGTATACACTCCAACAGCACTGATCCTACGAGAGAACACACACGGTATACACTCCAACAGCACTGATCCTACGAGAGAACACACACGGTATACACTCCCACAGCACTGATCCTGCGAGAGAACATACACGGTATACACTCCAACAGCACTGATCCTATGAGAGACACACGGTATACTCACAGCACTGATCCTGAGAGAACAACACGTATACACTCCACAGCACTGATCCTGCGAGAGAACATACACGGTATACACTCCCACAGCACTGATCCTACGAATGAACATACACGGTATACACTCCCACAGCACTGATCCTACGAGTGAACACACACGGTATACACTCCAACAACACTGATCCTGCGAGTGAACACACACGGTATACACTCCAACAGCACTGATCCTACGAGAGAACACACACGGTATACACTCCCACAGCACTGATCCTGCGAGAGAACATACACGGTATACACTCCAACAGCACTGATCCTGCGAGAGAACATACACGGTATACACTCCCACAGCACTGATCCTACGAGAGAACATACACGGTATACACTCCCACAGCACTGATCCTACGAGTGAACACACACGGTATACACTCCAACAACACTGATCCTGCGAGTGAACACACACGGTATACACTTCAACAACACTGATCCTGCGAGTGAACACACACGGTATACACTCCAACAACACTGATCCTACGAGTGAACACACACGTTATACACTCCAACAACACTGATCCTGCGAGTGAACACACACGGTATACACTCCAACCTTGGCTGGCTGTTTCATTAATATACTGATATTATTGCATTTACATTTTCAGTATTCTTATCTACATACATTACTACCTTTACATTTTCAGTATTCTTATACATGTTCTTATGGTTCGATCTTATGTTCATGTGAGTGAGAAGGGTTGGATTTGAGGACTTTCTCTAGGGCATGGCCTGGGGTACACGGGCAAGGCTTGGACTAGGGTACACGGGCAAGGCTTGGACTGGGGTACACGGGCAAGGCTTGGACTGGGGTACACGGGCAAGGCTTGGACTGGGGTACACGGGCAAGACTTGGACTGGGGTACACGGGCAAGACTTGGACTGGGGTACACGGGCAAGGCTTGGACTGGGGTACACGGACAAGGCTTGGACTGGGGTACACGGGCAAGGCTTGGACTGGGGTACACGGACAAGGCTTGGACTGGGGTACACGGACAAGGCTTGGACTGGGGTACACGGGCAAGGCTTGGACTGGGGTACACGGGCAAGGTTTGGACTGGGGTACACGGGCAAAGCTTGGACTGGGGTACACGGGCAAGGCTTGGACTGGGGTACACGGGCAAGGCTTGGACTGGGGTACACGGGCAAGGCTTGGACTGGGGTACACGGACAAGGCTTGGACTGGGGTACACGGACAAGGCTTGGACTGGGGTACACGGACAAGGCTTGGACTGGGGTACACGGACAAGGCTTGGACTGGGGTACACGGACAAGGCTTGGACTGGGGTACACGGACAAGGCTTGGACTGGGGTACACGGACAAGGCTTGGACTGGGGTACACGGACAAGGCTTGGACTGGGGTACACGGACAAGGCTTGGACTGGGGTACACGGGCAAGGCTTGGACTGGGGTACACGGGCAAGGCTTGGACTGGGGTACACGGGCAAGGCTTGGACTGGGGTACACGGGCAAGGCTTGGACTGGGGTACACGGACAAGGCTTGGACTGGGGTACACGGGCAAGGCTTGGACTGGGGTACACGGGCAAGGCTGGGACTGGGGTACACGGACAAGGCTTGGACTGGGGTACACGGGCAAGGCTTGGACTGGGGTACACGGACAAGGCTTGGACTGGGGTACACGGGCAAGGCTGGGACTGGGGTACACGGGCAAGGCTGGGACTGGGGTACACGGGCAAGGCTTGGACTGGGGTACACGGGCAAGGCTGGGACTGGGGTACACGGACAAGGCTGGGCTGTTTCCCCGGGGCTCGAGCTTGCTATGGGGACTGGACTAAGCTCATTCAAATATCTTAAATTAGCCGAGATTATAAGTTGTTCCAAACATAATGTGTGTGACACGTTGGTGAGCCAAAGTTGACTGTGCTAGACCGCTTGTTGCTCATCTTAAACAATAACAAAATCAGTTTAAATACTAAAAAAAATCTAAGCTCATCCAGTGAGGTTCGTTCAGAATTGTGCGGAATTATTAGTTATTAGAAATCTTCTGAGTGCGTCCCTAACTCTTCACCTTGAGTGAAAGTTAAGAGCCACTGACTACAGAAACAAGTCTTGGGTACTTAAGTTTAACAACACATATAGAGGTTAAAAGCTTACATTCATGGTCGTGGTTATTTAAGAAATCACTAAAACGTAACCTTATGAGAATGTGAGTTTGTTTCTACATATATTGGAATAAAAGCCAAGTTGTCAGAAAAATGAAGGGATGGTTTAGACAGAGGTTCGCTGACACAAGAAGCAGCGAGGAAATATGAACAGAGAGTTTGGAAAAATCGATTAATGTGTTTTAATGTTTGTTTGGACTACCTTATTGAAAAACAAGCCAAGGCGATATTAGACAGTACGAGAACTAGAGACGAATTTTAATGTTGTGTGAATTATGTAGTGTCGATGATGTTAACGAAACTTCCGGAATTCTGGGCGGTAAATATAGCACAGCTGCGTCCCAGGATCAAGTAAAGGATTTATAACCTTTCAAAAGTATTCTTTCAGTAAATCTGGAGAAAACACTTAACAGCATCTCACTTATTTAACAATTCATATTATTTAAATCTCTGCGCTTTAATTAAATATAAGCATTGTAATGATAATATTATGTAGTCTCTGCCAGTTATGGTTGTAGAGGCAACACGATCCTTCAGTACTCTGTCTGGGCTCAGGAAAATAAATGTGCTGAGATAATAATAATAATAATAATAATAATAATAATAATAATAATAATAATAATAATAGTTTATTTAGACATGGTACAATGATACATAGGTATAAATGAGATGTACATCCCAAAAGCCCCTAATATGCTGTGCATTGCAACGTAGGAGTTTTGTCAACTGAAGTTGTTTCTCCAAGAACTGATATATCATTAGTGATTTGTGTGATGGCAGTAAATCTTCAGTAATACCTTTTGAATAACAGAGAAACTCGAGTTCTATTTGCATAAAAATGTTCTATCTGTTCTTGCCATATTACCGTAGTTTTTACATGTTGCCACTTTCAAGACCTATGTTTTGACAATTTTTTTGTTCGTGTCACGAGTATATTGACTAAGATATATATATATATATATATATATATATATATATATATATATATATTAATATAATATATATATATATATTATATTATTGGCTTAAACTAGCAACGCTCACCTTGCCATATAAGACAAGTGAAAATTTGTGTATGCAATAATTTCGCCAAAATCATTCTGAACTTAACGAAAAAAATATATTTCAGTGTGTTTGTTTATTATTAAATTAATGTTACCGTATCTAAAATATATTTAGCTGGGTTAGGCTAAATTAAATTGCGCTTGTTGTAATAAGGTTAGGTAGGTTTTCAAAGTTTCTTTTGGTACAAAATTATAAATTCTTACATTAACATAAATGAAAAAAAATATATCTTTAAACGTATAAGAGAAAATTTTAGAAAGGACTTAATTTTAGATGAGTTCTTGCTAATTGACCAGTTTTACCTAATCGGCACGACATATATATATATATCCGATTAGGTAAAACTGGTCATTTAGCAAGAACTCATTTAAAATTAAGTCCTTTCTAAAATTTTCTCTTATACGTTTAAAGATATATATTTTTCATTTATGTTAATGTAAAAATTTATAATTTTGTACCAAAAGAAAATTAGAAAACTTACCTAACCTTATTATAACAAGCGTAATTTAATTTAGCCTAACCCAACTAAATATATTTTGGATACGTTTACAATAATTTAATAATAAACAAACACAATGAAATATATTTTTTTCGTTAGGTTCAAAATGATTTTTGCGAAATTATTGCATACACAAATTTTCACTTGTCTTATAAGGCAAGAAGAGCGTTGCTATTTAAGAAAATCGCAAGTTTTACCTAATCGGCACGACAGCTACAATGGATAGTAAGTGTGGTGTGAACCATTCCTGTAAATGTTGGTTTACAACAAACAGTACTAACAAAGCTGCCTTTCAACACGCACATTAAGAAATGATAACCTATAATTTTCCTTCTCAAATATGAATACAAATATTCTTATGCTTGTAGTTTAAATGAATCGATGTGAGAAAGATTGTCAAAAATGTAAGAACGAATCATCCACGTGACCCAGTTTAATACTGCTTTAAAATCCTGAAGGACACTCGTCAAAACTAATCTTTTCATAGAAACATTGAAGAGAGTTAACAAGAAGGGATCCTCGGAATAACTACAACCCATAACCTTCTTCATGCTGCTCTTCTTAGTGTCACTGATGCTTCCGGTGGCTACTCCATATTCCGCTCCTCTTGTCCACGTTGGTGCAACTGGTCGCTGCCTTTCTAACAGATTTAAAGAGCACTAAAGATGTGTACGCCTTGGAGACACCATCAGTGTTCGTTTCTGTCATTGTAGAGATCACAACCTTCCTATTAACTGTCTCTCTTAAAACTATCTACCTCTCTCCAAGCTATCAAAGACGACGTCTTGTGCGCTGTTTCTGAACATCTTTGTAAATGGTCCAAGTCGGACCGAAACGTCGTCGTAGCTTTATCCTATGTGCGGGTTATTTGTGCATCTTTGCTCTTCTCTGATTTTCATAACTTTGCATTGGTGGGGTTAAATTGCAGTAGCTAGTTGTCAGACGAAGCCTGCAACTTGTCAGATCCATTTCTACTATTTCCTGGTCTTCTTCTGCTAGGTAAAAGGACACATGTGCAACTAATGCGACATTTTATTGTGGCAACATTTCGCTCACCAGGATCTTTGTCAAGCCATTCCTGGTCTACTTCTGCTTATATTCTTGTATAAACAACTTTCCTAGCAAGACTATGACGCTGTATACATCTCTAGGCAGAGGGACTGACTACTTTAACTACTACATCAACGTTGATGCACCGACCACATCATCTTGACCTGTACATTGCTTCTGTTGGGCATCTTACTGACAAGGAGAATGATATGTGCTCTATTTTTAATAATTATTTTCTCTCGGTTTTCACACAGGAAGACATTAATAATATCCCAGTAATTAATTTTTACAGAGGCCCAGAAGAAGATAAATTATGTAATATCACAGTCACTAGCGAAATGGTTATGAAACAGCTGGACCGACTGAAACAAAATAAATCGCCGGGTCCTGATGAGCTTTTTGCAAGGGTTCTTAAGGAATGCAAAATGGAACTCTGTGAACCAATATCTAACATTTTTAATTTGTCTCTTCAAACAGGTGTAGTGTCTGATATGTGGAAGATGGCTAATGTAATTCCTATTTTTAAAGTAGGGGACAAGTCACTACCGTCAAATTACCGCCCAATAAGCCTGACCTCAATTGTAGGCAAATTACTAGAGTCAATTATAGCTGATATTATTAGAAGCCATCTAGATAACCATAATTTGATTAATGATACCCAGCATGGATTCACGAGGGGCCGTTCCTGCCTATCTAATTTATTAACCTTCTTCAGTAAAGCTTTTGAAGCTGTTGATCACAATAAAGAATTCGATATTGTTTATTTAGACTTTAGTAAGGCTTTTGATAGAGTACCGCACCAGAGACTGTTAAAGAAAGTGGCAGCTCATGGCATTGGCGGAAAAGTGCTGTCATGGATCGAGTCATGGCTCACCAATAGGAAGCAGAGAGTGTGCATAAATGGGGTTAAATCCGAATGGGGACTTGTAACAAGTGGTGTTCCACAGGGATCAGTCTTAGGCCCATTGTTATTTATAATATATATCAATGACCTTGATGAGGGAATTACTAGTGATATGAGCAAATTCGCCGACGACACGAAGATAGGTAGGATAATTGATTCAAACATAGATGTCATAGAACTTCAGGAAGATTTAGACAAACTTAATTCGTGGTCAGAAAAGTGGCAGATGCAGTTCAATGTAGATAAATGCAAGGTTCTGAAGCTCGGGAGTGTCCATAACCCAAGCACTTATAAGTTAAATAACGTAGAACTTAGCCATACAGATTGCGAGAAGGACTTGGGGGTGATGGTAAGCAGCAACCTTAAACCAAGACAGCAATGCCTAAGCGTACGTAATAAGGCAAATAGATTACTGGGATTTATATCAAGAAGTGTTAACAACAGAAGTCCAGAGGTTATATTACAGCTTTATACATCATTAGTAAGGCCTCACCTAGATTACGCAGCTCAGTTCTGGTCTCCATATTACAGAATGGACATAAATTCGTTAGAAAACATTCAGCGTAGAATGACTAAATTAATACATAGCATTAGAAATCTTCCTTACGAAGAAAGATTGAAGACCCTAAAATTACATTCACTTGTAAGACGTAGAATGAGGAGACATGATCGAGGTATACAAGTGGAAAATGGAGTATTAACAAAGGGGATATAAATAAGGTCTTGAGGATATCTCCAAGAGAGAACCCGCAATAATGGATTCAAGTTAGATAAGTTTAGATTTAGAAAGGATATAGGAAAGTATTGGTTTGGAAATAGGGTAGTTGATGAGTGGAACAGTCTGCCTAGTAGGGTTATTGAAGCTAGGACCTTGGGTAGTTTCAAATTTAGGTTGGATAAATTCATGAGTGAGAGGGGTTGGATTTGAGTGGGACTCGCACATGAGTAAATAGAATTATCAAAGCTTATTTCTTGGGTAGCATTGAAGATTGTGTTGAGCAAACATTCTGTTAGTGGGACGGATTGTGAAGGACCTGCCTAGTATGGGCCAACAGGCCTGCTGCAGTGTTCCTCCTTTCTTATGTTCTTATGTTCTTATGTTTCTGTATTCGACTGATGCTGTTTGGTAGACGAAACATTTCGGAATAAAGAAGACCAACTGTTGAACACGTGTCTCATCCACTGGTCGATATTGTGGACTACGGTATTATTATATTGATAATTGCTACCATTACTGGTCCTGGCTTTGTTTCTGAAGATATTTATATCTCTCTCTCTATCTCTCTCCCCATGACGTTGTCAAATGCTCTAATGTTCAGAACACACGTGACTTGACCTAACCTTTGCCTCCTCCTCCTCTCCTTCCTCTTCATTTACCTTCTGTATTCTCTGTACCTTTCCTGTATTCTGCCTTGGTGTGTGTACTTTGTGTATTGTGTGTGCTGTGTCTGTCTGTCTCTCTCTCCTAACTTCCTGTCCCCCCACATTTCCCGTCAAGCTAAATTGGAGTAGTGAAATCTGGGGTGACTGCAACCGACAGGTTTAGGGAAATATCCCCGTGAGGTGCGGTCCATAGCGGGGACCAACAAGACTCATTCTCATCATTCCCACCCGCATTCCCTAAATTATTCCCTAGAATTCAACTGAGTAGTACAACTCGTAATATATATATATATATATATATATATATATATATATATATATATATATATATATATCACAATATCAGAATAAATAGAATTTTCTTACCAATGTTGTCATTCTGAAGAACGAGGCTTTAAGTAAATGTACAAAACACAAAGATGGTGTCCGTGAGAACATCAATCTGGGACCCCAGCAGTTGCTGGCAAATTGATCTAGCCACCACGCCAGAGAATCCAAACATTCTATTCATTTTTTTCCCCGTATTAATGGTTTGTTTGCAATCTTTTTCCCCCTCCTCCGTTTTTTCCCCCGGTTTACGCTTGACTCTCATTCGGCGATAATTCGAAATGAATATTTTTTTTTTTTGACATGGAAAAAAATCTTAATTATTATACGTCTGGGTAAAATTATGAACATGAAAAAAAATATATTTCCAAGCGTAATAAATTGATGGCAACAAG
>WNWK01005743.1:0-2500 GCA_009830355.1 Cherax destructor | reverse complement strand
TCTTGTAAGTTTTGACCTTTGTGTTGCGTAGTAATTCAAGAAACACTTTGACAGTGTGAATTTTAAGGCTGTCTAAAAATTATTTATTTATGCTGCTGAGATATCCACCTATTACTCTTTCTCCTCTTCTTCTCGGTGGGTAGTGGTGTTTGTGTTTGTATGTGTGTGTATTCACCTATATATACTCTCCTAGTTGTGTGTCTGTGGGGGTAGAGTAACAGCTCCTGGTCCTGCCTGTCCACTGGCTACCACTGGGTTCCCTCTCTCCTGGCTTCGTGAGACCTATCTTGCATATTCTTACCACTTTGCTGTTCAGGTCGTTCCACTTCCCAACCACTCTAAAGCTAAATAAATATTTTCCAATATCCCTGTGAATTATGTTTTTTTTTCAATCTTCCGGCTGTGCCCTTGTGTACCAGAGACCCGCCTCTCAAACAAACTCACCCGGTCCACAGTGTCGATCCTTCTCAGCATTTTCACGTCATCACGTCACTTTTGGTCCTCCTTTCCTCTAGTGTCATAAAGTTTATCTTTAGTTTCTCCTCATAGCTGATTTTCCTTAGCCACGGGACTAGTCTTGTTGTAAACCTTGACACTTTTTCCAACTTTTTGTCATCTTTATGAGATGTTGGTTCCATACTGGTGCTGTAAATATCGAGATGGGTCTGATATATCTTGTATATGATGTGGTGAGTGACGCCATGCTGGGATTCCTGAAAGCTTATCTTCGATTTGCCAGACGTGCGTTTGTTGCGGAAGTCGTTCGGGTGACGTGTGCCTCTGCATTTATTTCAAAGCCTCAGAGACTGCATTATACAGAGGCCGAATAAAAAAAAAATATTTTCTAACGAAAATCTTGAAAATAATTTGCCTTCCCTGGTAGTGATGGAACGAGTCGTTCAGGAAGACTTGCCAGCCATCTTAGGGACAAAGACAGTCTCGTGCGACAAAGCTGCTTCGTGCAAAACCTTCTCTTGTACAAGGCTTCACACCAAATCTGCGATCCGACGCCCTGAGAATCAGTGTGAATCTCGGGACAAATCGAGGCGGTGAATCTTTCTGACTACACTGCTGCGATTTTTGTTTGGAATCGCTCGAACACATCAGACGATTCCCAAGCGAATTTGTCTACATAAAAATCTACACACACACACACACACACACAAACTAGGTGAGACAACTAGGTGAGTACACACTACACACACACACACACACACACACACACACAAACTAGGTGAGACAACTAGGTGAGTACACACTCTCACACACACACACACAACAGGCCTAGTGTCTAATCGACATATGCCTAGGACAAAATGGTAACACACACACACACACACACACACACACACACAAGAGGAAACACAGAAACAAGGGAACACAACTGGAAGCTGAAGACTCAGATGAGTCAGAGGGATGTTAGGAAGCAATTCTTCAGCCATAGAGTAGTTAGGAAGTGGAATAGTTTAGCGAACGATATAGTGGAGGCGGGAACCATACATAGTTTTAAGACAAGGTATGATAAAGCTCACGGAGCAGGGAGAGCAGAGACCCAGTAGCGGACAGTGCAGAGGCGGGGCCAGGAGCTGAGTCTCGACCCCTGCAACCACAATTAGGTGAGTACAATTAGGTGAGTACACACACACACACACACACAACAGGCCTAGTGTCTAATCGACATATGCCTAGGACAAAATGGTAACACACACACACACACACAACACACACACACACACACATATCTTGTATACACATATCTTGTAGGGACGCCGTGCGGGTCAGTCGCAACTTGTAGGGCTCTGTGCATATAAGTGTTTTTGAGGGCTACACAAGGGTACTGCAGGGGTTATCAAGTGTGTCAGGGTAGTGAACAACCCTTGAAGTGATTTACGAGTTTCCCTGAGCCACATAAGTGTGGGGAGAGCCATAATTTTATAAGTGAACTAGAAATAAACATTTGGTGGCGAGTCAGTGGGCCTAGTGTGCTCTAGGCGACGTTGCCACGTGTGTCACCCTGGATAATAAAGTGAAATAAATATGTGACAAGTGAAAGAAATACAGTGAATAGGTTATATTATATATCGACAAGAAACGAAAGTGGATATACGCCAGAACATCACATCGAGTTGGACAATCTACAGGATACTACACGCTGGCCAAGCTGCATCGCATTGCAAGTATTCACCTATGCGTGGTTTTCGGGGTGTCGGGAGTAAGTTCCATTTACCTAACCGCTAAGCTGTTTGTGAACGGTCAACTCTCATAGTAAGATAAGGATTAGGATATCAAGTACTCAGTAACAAATAGCAATTGGTAATTTCTAGTAGAAAAGGGCGAGCAGACAGGTGAATCATAGAATACATTAACTGGTAGATCAGGTGTGTCAGGTCAGGCCAGGTAGAGGAGCACTGTAGACTACGTGTTACTCGCAGACCTCACATACCACTCATACACCATAACACAATTTCACCACTACTTTTCACACAATAAATCCCACACA
>WNWK01005742.1:52493-115478 GCA_009830355.1 Cherax destructor | reverse complement strand
TCCGTGTCTGTTCTATTCCTCTACCTTGCGCGAAAGCCCAACTGCCTACGGCGGCTTCTCGCTCTTTCTTTCTAGACCATTTCCGTCTCATTCCCTTGCCATCGCAGTATACACCGATGGTTCAAAGTCATCTGACGGCGTCGGATTCGCAGCAGTGTTTCCGGACAGCGTCGTACGAGGGCATCTGTTACCCTCGGCTAGCATATTTACGGCTGAATTGTATGCCATTCTTGTGGCACTTATCCGTATTGCATCTATGCCTGTATCACCATTTGTGGTCGTTTCAGACTCCTTAGTGCTTTACAGGCTATCCGTAAAATTGATACACCTCACCCCTAGTTCTTCGTATCCACCTTTGGTTACGCTGATCTTTAGCAAGCATAAAGATATTGTCTTTTGTTGGGTCCCTGGTCATGTTGACGTACAGGGCAATGAACAGGCAGACACTGCTGCGCGGTCAGCAGTACATGACCTTCCAGTTTCATATAGAGGTGTTCCTTTCACGGACTATTTTGCGGTCATTGCTACCCACCTTCGCACCCGTTGGCAAAACGCTGGTCTGACCTGCTGAATAACAAACTTCATTCTATTAAACCGGTTATAGGTTTCTGGCCTTCTTCTGTCACCAATGTCGAGGTTGGGAGACTACACTCTCCCGTCTTCGCATCGGCCACACTCGTCTTACTCACGGGTATCTCATGGAGAGGCTCCTGCCCCTCTCTGTGAGCATTGTCAGGTTCCAGTGTCTGTTCGACATATCCTGTTGGACTGCCCACTCTATCAACGAGCACGCAGAATTTACCTCCAACGACGTCTTCGCTCTGCGGCCCTTTCTTTACCTTCCCTTCTTGCAGATGGCCCCTCCTTTAATCCTGACTCTCTCATTGACTTTTTGACAGAAACTGACTTACTACACAAACTCTGAAGATTATACCTCTAGCACCTCCCTCAGTCCCTTCTACCTCGATCTCTTGCTACCCTCCTCCCCTGCACTATCCACCGTCATCTTGCACTCCATACCCTACTAATCGTCCATCTCCCTCTTACAACCCACTCTCCCTGCATCCTACAATAACCTGCAGCGCTGTATAACCCCTGTGGTTTAGCGCTTCTATTTGATTATAATAATAATAATCAAGCTGGCTCACCGTGGACGATGTACAAAATAGACATCTACCATTTTTGGGGTTTATAACTATGCAGAAACAACAGTATACTAGATTTCAGGATCTACAGGAGGCCTACAAAGATGGACTGTTAAACTTCTTGTCACACCATAATGTGAGGACAAAGAGAGGAATCATCATAGGACTCTACAACGAGAAACTACTGCTGGCAGCTATGACATTCCATGTGGGTGAGGGAAGGGGTGCGATAAATTATACATGGAGTCTTTTAGAAGCTTGGAACAACACATTAAAAAATACAGTTATGCATGTCAGAGAGGTTTTAATTATTACCATTACTATTCTCCGAAAGTCTCCAAACCATCCCATGATCTTCAGAAAAAGTAATCAGTACCACAGGCACTGTTTACAGTCTGATCTTATTACCACTACCATCACATAAAAAGAATTGAGTTTTATGATTTCAGATGTTCTCTCCAGGCGCATCCTACTCAAAACCGAACACAGTATTGCACAGATAAAGCCCCTAGTGGGCAAAATGTCTCCTTTGTATCTTACATAAATGGCAGAAGGCCTACTGTCCCATGCCAGGCAGGTCATACTCAAACCAAACCGTTTATACTCGTGTACTTGCAGTCTGTTTCACTCGTCTGTGTATTGCTCACAATACACTTGCTCCATACATCTCTACTTAAATCTTTCTTGTTCCTTTCAAGTCTTATCATTTACTGTAATTTGTTTTTCTTCCACCTTTCTCCATTTCACCTTGATATTTTTTAATCATATTTAATCACACATTAATTACTTTACCTTCCCTCCTGTGCCTTCCGCAGGTGGTTTTGTGGCAGTATCGGCTGGGGTTACTCCCCTGCTGAGGCTCGCCAAGTCTCTGCAATAGCCTCCTTCCATAACCCACAAGGCTATGCTTGGGGCTACGTCAGGATGGTGAGTACAATACCTCAGGGATATGATTGGGGACATGTCGGGATATTGAGTACAGTACCTCAGAGCTACACTTGGTGCTATTATCTGCTTGATGTACCGTACTTCAGGGCTATGCTTGGGGCTACAGAATATTGCACAAGTACCTCAGGGCTAAGATTTAGACAAAGTTAGGATGGTCAGTGCATTACCTCAGCCCAAAGGCATCTTCAGGGAATGTTTGCATCACAGCTTCATATCTGGAGTAAAGAAATACATGACATTTAAGGATTTGTCATTTGAAAGTCGTCAGTACTCCCGTCCCCCAAATAACCCAATTACTACGAATCTCGATGTCCGGATAGAATTCCTTCCTTGAAATATGACTTTCATATTGTTAAGTAAAAGGACACAAATGCAACTAATGTGACATTTTATTGTGGCAACGTTTCGCTCTCCAGGAGCTTTTTCAAGCCGTTACAATTAAACAAAACAAAGGCAGCTTCACCATCTCTGAAGTCTTAGCAAGAAACCTCCTGAAAACAGTGAACCCTACCATCACATAGTCTCTCCTGCTAATTCAACACAAGCACATCGTAGATGTGGAACACTCCTACTGGCCTTCTCTATTCCAACCTCCAGCAGAAATATTTGTCTAACCTATTTTTATACTACCCATGTAATTGTTTTATCACCTTTTACTCATGTGCAAATTGATTGTTCTACCTTATTGTATTACTACTACTACTACGACTTATATCACTACTACTACCACCACTAGTATTACACCTCACTTGGAGAGTATATATAAAACCTCTGTGTCCATGTATCGCTTGTAACGGCTTGAAAAAGCTCATGGAGAGCGAAACGTTGCCACAATAAAATGTCACATTAGTTGCATTTGTCCTTTTACTTAACATATTGTCGGTAATTCTACCAATATTATGACTTTCATATTGCAACCCCTGAGCCAGAATGATTGATGCATGCACTTTTCCAGGCATTTTGAATGATTGATAGTGATCCAACATTTGTAAAAAAAATGGTCGGAAGAACTACATATTTCTAAACTATGCAACAACAATTGATGAAACAGCCGAGAGAATTGTGAGGACGGCACAGCAGCTTTTGAAGAAAAGTTTTATGAAGAATATTGACATGGAGGAAGTATTTTATATTGTCCCTATGTATTTTTAACTTCACTCTTTGGACTTTGTTCCTTGCATGTGCATGTTATTCTTGACTATGATACTTGTACTAAAATATCTATAATTTACAATTTAAATGTTTTTTTATAACTTCAATAAGCCTAGTTTTTATTCCCTTACAGAACATAACCTAAGCTAATGGTTCACTTATAGTAGTAAGTCAGTTGGTTGTAACTTTTTTGCGAGGGTGAGAAGAGGAAGTCTCGATTGTTTTGCAAGCAACAGTGAGCCTGTTACACGAGTTGTTGGTTCTTTGGTGTCTATGAAGTGCTCAGATGTAAGAGTGCAGTAAACTATACGTATATTAGAGAAGAGGCTGACGAGAGGAAGTGGAGGGAATAAGTTCCCTCATTTAGTTGTCACTGAGGCGGAAATTACTAAGACTTGTGTCAAACAAAGATATACATAATTTGGATGGTCAGTGTTAATAAAGTGCATTTGTGAGCCAAAAAGTGGCTCGGAGCTGTCAATGAACTGTGACATAATCAGCATTGTGGTGTGAAGCTAGTGGTAAGCCTCGCTTGTGAAGTATTTGTAGAGTAACAATACCTACTGAAATGAGTCTTAATGTACCTTGAACTTTTTGTAAATGAATGGTTCAGAGAACCGACGAGTTGGTAAATTAGACACATATGCAACACTTGGGTATCTTTATTGAGGAAACGTTTCGCCACACAGTGGCTTCATCAGTCCATACAAGGAGATCGTGAAGAACAGGAGGAGTGTGAGTTGTCAGGCCCTCAATCTTGAGACGATGTTGTCAGTCCATCAATCTTGAATAGAATAACAGCATATGGCAGAGGAGCTTATATCTGTAGACAGGAGAGGTGCAGCAGTTGTAGGTGGTGTCACATTTGTTCAATGTGGAAGTAGGTCGTGCCCAGGGATTTCTTCGCTTGCCTATTCCTTGGGCACGACCTACTTCCACATTGAACAAATGTGACACCTCCTACAACTGCTGCACCTCTCCTGTCTACAGTATATAAGCTCCCTCTGCTCATATGCTGTTATTCTATTCAAGATTGATGGACTGACAACATCGTCTCAAGATTGAGGGCCTGACAACCTCACACTCCTCCTGTTCTTCACGATTCTCCTTTGTATGGACTGATGAAGCCACTGTGTGGCGAAACGTTTCCTCAATAAAGATACCCAAGTGTTGCATATGTGTCTAATTTACCAACTTTTTGTAAATACAGACTTTGTTTGACTAAATTTTATCACTTGTGTATATAATAGTAGCTTCAGTGATTACATAGAGGTTCTGCATAACAAAGACATCAGCGACAGAACATCAGTAACTGTGGCCAGTTCATAAGAACATAAGAAAGAAGGAACACTGCAGCAGGCCTACTGGCCCATGCGAGGCAAGTCCAAATCTCCCACCGGCTTAAGCCAATGCCCCGACCCAGCCAGGTCAGGTCATATTCCAAGTCTGTTATGTTTGTACTTGTATCCTAATCTCTATATTCCTCATCTTTTCTCTATTCAGTTTTACTTTGCCAAATACATCTTAATTTATAAATTTATCTCTTCTAGCGCCAACTGATCTACCAGGATGGCTCATTCGATGAGACATTTATCGAAATCAACCTTCGTCACCCTGGCACCAACAACCGCAACATCGTGAGTATTGCTACATTTCTCTCCTACTCTTAGCTGCCTTTTCTTGATTTTCTCTTGCCAATTTATCCCCTCTTATTCATTTGTCATGCCTAGTCCTTAGCTGATTTTTTCCCGCTTTCAGTTAATATTCTACTTTTCACCTGTTCTCCCCTACGTTTTTTCTCACCTCCCATCTTCTGTTACGAATACTATTTTAATTGTTTAGTCACTCTTCACCTTTTATACAAGCATTTTAATTTTTTTATCTTAGCTAATCACATTTTGCAGACTCGTCGACATAACTGGTCAGTGTATGTGAACCCTGTGGGGGTGGATGCTGGTGTGAAGTTCTTCCAGTCGCGGTGTGTGGCTGCTGGATACCGCTGGAACCCCTACCTCATCCACCTTGCCTTCCCTAATGATGTGAGTCATGACATTGTTTCTTCAGTAAAATAAATCAGTCATGCTGAAGGAAGATTAGTGTTCCCTTCCTGAAGTCATATATTCTGTCACTTCTTTACGTGTTTTATGTCGTGGACATTATTGATCTCCTAAACTCACTGTAATTTCTTAAAAAGGGTTTGATTTACCCTTGCTTCCATTACCAAGTTATATAATTATAATAAATTAGTAGGGTTCAGTAAGGCAAAAATGTGTATAGTAAAACCTCTGGTTAAAAACGTTTGTATTATCAGCAGTTTTGAATTATATAATATGTAAATAGTGTAATGCATACACACATCAGTACCATTTTTTTTTTCAACAATTCGGCCGTCTCCCACCGAGACAGGGTGACCCAAAAAGAAAGAAAATCCCCAAAAAGGAAATACTTTCATCATCATTCAACACTTTCACCACACTCATACATAATCACTGTCTTTGCAGAGGAGCTCAGATACGACAACTGAGAATTGTCCCTCCCAGCTGTCACTATCCCAGACCCCTCCTTTAAAGTGCAGGCATTGTACTTCCCATTTCCAGGACTCAAGTCCAACTAAATCAATTAACTGGTTTCCTGAATCCCTTCACAAAATGTTACCCTGCTCACACTCCAACAGATCGTCATGTCCCAAAACCATTCGTCTCCATTCACTCCTATCTAACACGCTCACACATGCTTGCTGGAAGTCCAAGCCCTCGCCCACAATACCTCCTTTACCCCTTCCCTCCAACCTTTTCTAGGACGACCTTCCTTCCCTACAGATTTATACGCTCTCCAAGTCATTCTACTTTGATCCATTCTCTCTAAATGACCAAACCACCTCAACAACCCTCTTCAGCCCTCTGACAAATACTTTTAGTAACTCCACACCTTCTCCTAATTTCCACATTCCGAATTTTCTGCATAATATTTACACCACACATTGCCCTTAGACAGGACATCTCCACTGCTCTCAGTCTTCTCAGCTGCAGCATTGCAACCCATACTACACCCATATAAGATGTTAGTACCACATACTTGTACATCTTTTTGCCTCCATGGAGAACGTTTATATATATATATATATATATATATATATATATATATATATATATATATATATATATAAAATTATATATAACGTTATCCATGGAGGCAAAGAAGGGAATGTACGAAAGTATAGTGGTACCAACACTCTTATATGGGTGTGAAGTATGGGTTGCAAATGCTGCAGCGAGGAGGAAGGAAGGGAAAGGAAGGCGGGGTAGGGGTCGTCCTAGAAAAGGTTGGAGAGAAGGGGTATATATACACACACATAAACACTCGCAATAGCGCTTCCAAATTATGTTACTATGCTACTACCCCAGCGGGACTTCTACGAGAGGGAGTGTGGACCGGCAGTGCCTCTCAGGTGCGATGTTGGAGACCTGTCAGGACGGCTTGGCACCATTGATGTTGGTGACAAGAGATACGTTTTTGTTGATGGAAATCTTCCTCTGTGTGAGTACAACATTAATAACTAAAAATTAATAACTAAAATAGAGTACTATATTTAGTACTGTTAAATACTTTAACAGGGACTAAAACCAGGGTAAGGTAGAAAATAAATTGGTACATAAATAGAGGTTAATTTTAATTATAATTAATACCTAAAAAGATATTATTCACTGTCAAGAGTGTAATGGGTAGGTACTGTGAAAGTTTTAATAAAAACTTTAGTACATACCTTTTTTCTGTGTTCTAAACTTTAAAGTGTTTAAAAATTAAAATTGTCTCTCGTATTGTACCTGACTTATTTCAACAAACTGTTTTTTTCTTCTTTTAATTGGTGGCCCGGTGGTCTGGTGGCTAGAGCTCTCGCTTCACACACGGAGGGCCCGGGTTCGATTCCCGGCGGGTGGAAACATTTCGACGTGTTTCCTTATACCTGTTGTCATGTTCACCTAGCAGAAAATAGGTACATGGGTTGTTAATCGACTGGTGTGGGTCGCATCCTGGGGGACAAGATTAAGGACCCCAATGGAAATAAGACATTCCTCGATGACGCACTGACTTTCTTGGGTTATCCTGGGTGGCTAACCCTCCGGGGTTATAAATCCGAAGAAATCTTGCCTTATCCTTCTTGATATATAGACAAACTATTATACTGTAGATATTGTACTACTTTTAACACGACTATGTATTGGATTAATACTAGCCCAAAACTGTGTCCGAATTTAGGCATACCAAATTTTCACATATTTAAGACTGTGATAAACATTTTTGCCTCATTTATCAAATCAGTAAGTGTATTTTTTTTTCTACCGCATTGGCAGTTTCCCAGCAAGGTAGGGTGACCCTAAACAGTAAACATTCACCTTCATTTATTAAACAGCTGAGGCATTACATTTCAGATGAGCCAAACTGTAACTTCCTAACTGCTTCTTCAGAGTTAATAATAATAATAATATCTATTTCTACAAGTACATGTACAAGGTATACAAGCTTAGCTAACATCAATGACATACTACTATATAGAAAGCCCCTTGTTATGCAGAGCATTTCGGGCAAATTAGGTAAATTTTGTCCCAGGATGCGACCCACACCAGTCGACTAACACTCAGGTACCCATTATTACTGATGGGTGAACACTGGACAATCGGTGCAAGGAAACACACCCAATGTTTCCAACCTTTGCCGGGAATCGAACCCGGACATCAGCGTGTGAAGCGAGAGCTTTTGCCACCAGGCAATTCTTCCACTACTTCTCACCTCCAGGAATCAAGAATGGCTAACCGTCTTTAATTACTTCGTAAATGTTACTCTGCTCACATTCCCTCTGTTATGTCATTAACTATTACGCTTCATTACATCCTATGCTTCAACCGTCATTTTTTTTTTTGTCTCACACCCTCACTTGTTCCCTCTAATATATTCGGTTTGTCCTCAGCTGGCCCTCATGGCATCATGAACAGGGCCCTCATCATCCATAATGAAAATGCTGGAGTTGAGAGATTTGCCTGTGCCAACATCCAACCAGACGATGACATTATAAAATGGGTCATCGTCAAAAAGACGCCGAAGTTCACTGCGTGAGTACAAGTGTAGGGAAAGAAGTTGAGGGAAGAACAAATGAACAGCCAACAAAAGAAGATTATTGTGAAAAAAAAGTGTTGGGGGGTTGAGAATGGAAGTAAAGTTGTGAGAGATGTCGGGAATAAATTAAAGGAAGAGGAATAATGAAAATGACAAGGGCAAAGCACTACTGTAATAAAATATGTAGAGGTTTTCTGTAATTTTGAGATAAGTGATCAGATGTGGTAAAACAGAGGCAGTATACAAGACGATCTTTTGTTGCACAGTACATATTTCACCGGGAACTTTATTGTCATATAAAGGAACACAAAATGTGTACTTTAATATTTTATCACAATGTGTTTAATATAATTATGTTAATATCAGTCCATACTTCCAAAGAATGAGCTAAAACATTGTGTAAGGATGACAAGACACTGATTTTATTCTGAGGTATATTGTCTGTTTAATCATTGCTTTGAGGCATGTCTTCTGCCTTTCTTAATTATCAGACATAATGGAATAACACTATTCTGGCATTTAAATAGAAAGACAAGGCAGGGAAAATATTAAAAACGGTATTTATATTTATATAAGGGTGTGTAAAAGTAGAAAGTTGAAAATGAACATAGATAAGAGTAAGGTGATGAGGGTATCAAACGATTTAGATAAAGAAAAAAATGAATATCACATTGGAGGGAGGGAGTATGGAAGAAGTGAATGTGTTCAGATATCTGGGAGTTGACTTGTCAGCAGAGGGATTTATGAAGGATGAGGTTAACCATAGAATTGATGAATGAAAAAAGGTGAGTGGTGCGTTGATATCTGTGGAGACAAAAAACGTTATCCATAGAGGCAAAGAAGGGAATTTAAGAGAGTATAGTGGTATCAACACTTTTATATGGGTGTGAAGCATGGGTTGTAAATGCTGCAACAAGGAGGAGGCAGTGGAGATGACGTGTCTAAGGGCAATGTGTGGTGTAAATATTATGCAAAGAATTTGTAGTGTGGAAATTAAGTGTGGTGTTACTAAAAGTATTATTCAGAGGGCTGAAGAGAGGTTGTTGAGGTGGTTTGGTCATTTAGAGAGAATGGAACAAAGTAGAATGACTTGGAGAGCGTATAAATCTGCAGGGCAAGGAAGGCAGGGTAGGGGTCGTCCTAGGAAAGGTTGGAGGGAGGGAGCAAATCAGGTTTTGTGGGAGAGGGGCTTGGACTTCCAGAAAGCGTGCGTGAGCGTGTTGAATAGGAGTGAATGGAGCCGAATGGTTTTTGGCACCTGACGAGCTGTTGGAGTGTGAGCAGGGTAATATTTTGGGAATGGATTCAGGGAAACCGGTTAGCCGGACTTGAGTCCTGGAGGTGGAAAGTACAATGTCAGCACTTTAAAGGAAGGGTTTGGGATATTGGCTGTTTGAAGGGACATCTAAACTGTCGTATATGAGCGCCTCTGCAAAGATAGTGATTGTATGAGTGATTGTGAAGGTGTTGAAAGATGAAATTTTTTCTTCGGTGGGAAACGTCCTACGTTTTAAAAAATGATATAAACCGGTATAAGACACCATCACAATTTTGTTTCTTTCATCATTGTACAATATAATGCACAACCATTCTCTGAAAACATGGATCAACTGACCCACCTACATTAGGTGTTGGTCAGTCACCAGCATCTACTGTAGAGAGAGAACACTAATGAACATATGCTGCTGGACTGAGTATGGGCTTTATAATAATGATGCATAGTTGGGTATGTCAAAAAATTTCTCCAGTGCAGAATTTTTTTTAGTGATTCGCAGCCTTTTTTATGAATTCTGTATTATAAAATAATCAACAACCCTGTATTGTTTATTACAAAGTTATTTTTCTCCTGTGGCCATCTAAAATACCATAAGTGCATAAGTCCCTTCTGTCTTTTTGTCTTCGATCTTTAACAGTCTGCTGGGTCAGAAACAGTCATGATTAACAGACACAAGAAGGAACCTCCACTATTCCTTGTACTGAATGACTTGCACTAGTTGAACACGTCGTCAATTAAATCGTCTTTCAACAAACCGGCCGTATCCCACCGAGGCAGGGTGGCCCAAAAAGAAAAACGAAAGTTTCTTTTTAAATTTAGTAATATATACAGAAGGGATTACTAGCCCCTTTCTCCCGGCATTTTAGTCACCTCTTACGACACGCATGACTTACGGAGGAAGAATTCTGTTCCACTTTCCCCATGGAGATCAAGTAAATCTTCCATTTATCATCTTTCACCAACTTTTCTTCATATTTTTGTGTCTTATATTGCCCTTTTCCTACGTCATAATTTGATCTCACTTTGTACAGGATAACATTCATGGATGATATGCGAGAAGTGTTGGGAGCCCCAGAGTGGTACCTGGCTGCTGACCTCCAGACTGTCTCCTTCTCCTCCGACCTCCAGTGTGTCACCTTTGTCATCCATTTTATGGGTAACTTCTGTGTTTTTGAAGGCTTCACTTTGTGTATGTGTGCTTTATTTGTAATAGCTATTGATAAACTGTTCATTAGTACGTTTTGTTGTAGTCTTAATGTGGTATTACCTGGAGTTTACGTGGAGAGGGTTTTGGGGGTCAACGCCCCCGCGGCCCGGTCTGAGACAAGGCCTCGTGGTGGATCAGGGTCTGATCAACCAGGCTGTTAATGTTGGCAGCACGTAACCTGCGTATGAACCTCAGCCCGGCTGATCAGGTACTGACTTTAGGTGCCTGCCCAGCGCCTTCTTGAAGACACCCAGGGGTCTATTGGTAATCCCCATTATGTATGCTGGGAGGCAGTTGAACAGTCTTGGGCCCCTGACACTTATTGTGTTGTCTCTTAGTGAACTCGTGGTGCTTCTGCTTCTCATTGAGGGAATGTTGCATCTCCTGCCGAGTCTTTTGCTTTCGAAGGGAGTGATTTTCGTGTGCAAGTTTGGTACTAATACCTCTAGGATTTTCCAAGTGTATATTATCAAGTATCTTTCTCGCCAGCATTCCAGGGAATACAAATCAAGGGACTTCAACTGTTCTCATTAATTTAGGTGTTTTATCGTACTTACGTGTGCCTTGAAAGTTCTCTGTACATTCACTAGGTCAGCAATTTCACCTACCTTCAGAGAACAAGCGACTTGAAGGTATGGTATAATGTGCCACCAAATTGGCTAGTTTATTGTACACCCGGATGTATTCCCTGGACGATAGTGCAAAAGTACATGCATACACAAAATGTTTATGAACTAGGGCTTAAAAAGGTTAATGTGGTACAGTAATGTAGCATTTTGTCAGTTCTTGGATACTAAAATAGTACTACTTTCATCTCTACTTCCTTGTGTGTAGCTTTCCCCGGAATTTATCCAAGCTGAAGGTGTCTCCCAGGGTTGTGTTCTGAGCACAACACACTTTCTCCTTGCTATAAATAATCTGGCATCTGTTCTCCCATCCAATATTTGGTCATCGCTCTATGTGGATGACTTTGCTATAGCTTGTGCAGGTGCTGACTGTCACCTCATTGCAGTTTCCCTCCAGCATGCCATCAACCGGGTTTCTGATTGGGCCACCACTCACGGGTTTAAATTTTCTAGTGGCAAAACTCATCAAATTACGTTTACTAGACGTTCAGTGGTCTTTGATCATCCATTGTACCTATACGGCTCACGTATCCCAGAACGTGATACAGTCAGGTTTCTCGGCCTCCTGTTTGACCGTCGATTGTCCTGGAAACCTCACATTACCTCTCTTAAGGCAACTTGTCACAGCCGGCTGAACCTCCTTAAAACCCTCCCACATCTTTCATGGGGGGCTGATCGTAGAACTCTCCTTCATCTACATTCAGCCCTAATTTTATCGAAACTCGATTATGGTGACCAGATATATTCGGCATCCTCCCCTGCTACTCTTTCCATCCTTAATCCCATCCATCCCATCCATTTCGTTCTTCCCCGGTTGAGAGCCTCTATGTAGAAGAGAACATTCTATCCTTGTCCGATCGTCGTGATGCACATTGCATTCGCTATTATGTTCGCTCCCACGACCTCCGCAATCCTTCCATATATAGGATTGTCACAGATGTTAGTAGGCGCTCTTTATTTGTCCGTCGCCCCTGTTTACTTCGTCCCTTTTCCCTTCGTCTACATTCACTTATCTTCCCTTCAGCTACCACCTTTATACGTTCATGTGACATCTCCCTTTCCCCTACCCCCTTGGGAAGTTCTTGCTGTCCGTGTCTGTTCTATTCCTCTACCTTGCGGCTTCTCGCTCTTTTTTTCTAGACCACTTCCGTTTTCATTCCCATGCCATCGCAGTATACACCGATGGTTCAAAGTCATCTGACGGTGTCGGATTCGCAGCAGTGTTTCCGGACAGCGTCGTACGAGGGCATCTATTACCCTCGGCTAGCATATTTACGGCTGAATTGTATGCCATTCTTGTGGCACTTATCCGTATTGCATCTATGCCTGTGTCACCATTTGTGGTCGTTTCAGACTCCCTTAGTGCTTTACAGGCTATTCGTAAAATTGATACACCTCACCCCCTAGTTCTTCGTATCCAACTTTGGTTACACCGTATCTTTAGCAAGCACAAAGATATTGTTTTTTGTTGGGTCCCTGGTCATGTTGACATACAGGGCAATGAACAGGCAGACACTGCTGTGCGGTCAGCAGTACATGACCTTCCAGTTTCATATAGAGGTGTTCCTTTCACGGACTATTTTGCGGTCATTGCTACCCACCTTCGCACCTGTTGGCAACAACGCTGGTCTGACCTGCTAAATAACAAACTTCATTCTATTAAACCGATTATAGGTTTTTGGCCTTCTTGTCACCAATGTCGAGGTTGGGAGACTACACTCTCCCGTCTTTGCATCGGCCACACTCGTCTTACTCACGGGTATCTCGTGGAGAGGCTCCCTGCCCCTCTCTGTGAGCATTGTCAGGTTCCAGTGTCTGTTCGACATATTAAGTTGGACTGCCCCCACTATCAACGAGCACGCAGAATTTACCTCCAACGGCGTCTTCGCTCTGCGGCCCTTTCTTTACCTTCCCTTCTTGCAGATGGACCCTCCTTTAATCCTGACTCTCTCATTGACTTTTTGACAGAAACTGACTTACTACACAAACTCTGAAGATTATACCTCTAGCACCTCCCTCAATCCCTTCTACCTCGATCTCCTGCTACCCTCTATCCCTGCACTATCCACTGTCCTGCTGCACTCCATAGCCTACTAATCATCCATCTCCCTCTTACAACACATTCTCCCTGCATCCTGCAATAACCTGCAGCGCTGTATTTGATTATAATAATAATATGGATTTAGAAAAGGCATATGATAGTGTGAATAGGGTAGCAATGTGGCAGATGTTGCAAGTGTATGGAATAGGTAGTAATTTACTAAATGCTGTAAAAGAGTTTTTTGGGGGATAGCGAGGCTCAGGTTAGGGTGTGTAGGAGAGAGGGAGATTACTTTTCAGTAAAAGTAGGCCTTAGACAGGAATGTGTAATGTCACCATGGTGAACATATTTATAGATGGAGTTAGGTAAAGAAAAATTGGATATCACATTGGAGAGAGGGAGGATGGAAGAAGTGAATGTTTTCAGATAGTATTTGGGAGTAGATTTGTCAGCGGATGGGTTTGTGAAGGATGAGGTTAACCATAGAATTGATTAAGGAAAAAAGGTGAGTTGTGCATTGAGGTATCTGTGTAGACAAAAAACGTTATCCATGGAGGCAAAGAGCGAAATATACGAGAGTATAGTGGTACCAACACTCTTATATGGGTGTGAGGCATGGGTTGTGAAAGCTGCACCGAGGAGGAGGCTGGAGGCAGTGGAGACGTCGTGTCTAAGGGCAATGTGTGGTGTAAATATTATGCAGAGAATTCGTAGTGTGGAAATAATGAGGTGGTGTGGAGTTACTAAGAGTATTATTCAGAGGGCTGAAGAGGGGTTACTGAGGTAGTTTGGTCATTTAGAGAGGATGGAACAAAATAGGTGACTTGGAGGGTGTATAAATCTGTAGTGGAGGGGAGGAGGGGTCGGGGTCGTTCTAGGAAAGGATGGAGGGAGGAGGTAAGAGGTTTTGTGTGCAAGGGCCCTGGACTTGCAGCAGGCATGTGAGAGCTTGTTAGATAGGAGTGAATGGATACGAATGGTTTTTGGGACCTGACGAGCTGTTGGAGTGTGAGCAGGGTAATATTTTGTTAAGGGATCCAGGGAAACCGGTTAGCCGGACTTGAGTTCTGGAGGTGGGAAGTACAGTGCCTGCACTTTAAAAGAGGGGTTTGGGATATTGGCTATTTGGAGTAACATCTAAACTGTCATATCTGGGCACCTCTGCAAAGACAGTGATTGTGTGAATGATGATGAAAGTATTTTTTTCTTTTTTGGGTCACCCTGCCTCGGTGGGAGATGGCCGACGTGTCGAAAAAAGTGCTATATATTTATCTCTATTTTTTGTTGTAAGATGTACTTTTCACGTTGTTTTATACTAAGATGTACTTTTCACGTTGCTTTATACTCTTCACATTGTTTTAAACATGTTTAAGTTACATAAGCCCAGAGTAAATATACATGTTTAAAAATAAAATAAATAAGTTTTTAATAATCATTGAATTTAAATTGACATCGTAACAATGCTGCCTTGAAAATATTTTTCCTGGTCATCTTTACCTCATACTGGCTCTTGTTTGTTTAGCCCTTAGTTTTGATTGTAATAATGATTTACCTCATACTAATTTTGTTGTACCTCATTCCTCTAATTTCCATAATTTCTTGACCCTTGTATTATGTTTCTCACCGGTTTCTTAGTTTCTTGATCATTACTACTCATCCATCCACTTCATGCTACTTGTCACTTACCATATAGCTAAGGATGACATTCTTATGTAGGTCCACAGGCTGGACAGCTAGAGCTCGACTTCTCGCGTATCCTAGCTGGTGGCATCCTCCATAGCCCAACCATCTCCATTCGTGGTGTATACTCAGACCCAAAACGCCCTAAGAAAGTTCCCTATCGGACCTGTGGTGGCCTTGAGGAAGATGACATCCTGGATGACAAGTGTGAGTCAGTTGTAAATAAAAAGTATTGAAATATTTTAGGAATGTAATAGTCTGTGATGTGTGTATTTAGAGGTTAATAAAAACACTGAGCATTCATGTATCTTGTGATGTTCAGTTGCTTAGAGCAAAAACCTTGCTCAGAGTAATTTTTTTTTTAGTATAACACGTGCAACACTTAAGACACTTATTAAGGAAACTTTTTACCCAATAGTGATTTATGTAAAGCCTTTATAAAAGTTCTAAGCATTGCAAATGTGTGTTTACCCCACAGTTTGTTGGTACTGATATACCTTGTACTAGTATTGGAGTACATTGTGAATCTAGCACACTTATTACACTAAGTAACAGTTTATATTACCTAGAATAAATATAAACAAATTTTAATGAATATAAACACACTGATCAGTCATCAGATTTACTTTGTGCTAAGTATTGAGCTATAGTGAAATAGTTTTAATTTATTTCGCTCGGTTTGAAATTAAGATTTCTAAGAAGAAAAGATTAAAAAGAAAAACTTTTCTTGACAAATTTCCACCACAAAAATTAGTCACATTTGCCCCAAACATTCATATACAGTACCCAATATTAATGCAGTTTATTAAAGAAACACTTTAGAAAAAGATTAAATAATAGTATACAGTAAGTAAGTTTATTCAGGTATACACAAATACAATTACATAGATTATCATACATAGCAGCATATGTGTAGAAAACCTAGGATAACCCAAAAAAAGTCAGATAGTGACTTCTTTCCATTTGTTTACATTGAATGTGTAGTGTGGGTAACCCTGCCTTGGTGGGAGACGGCCAGCGTGTTGAAAAAAATAATTTGGATTAAATTTGTTTTATTTACTTTCCAGCAACCTCCTGGTGGAACAAATTGAGAGGAAAAGTCTCAGATGGTGGTTCATTCTCTGATGGTGCTGCTGCTGCTGCTGCTGTCTGCTGCCTCTTTCATACATCTCTCCTCCTGGCTACAATGTTAAGCTTCCTTGCAGCTGCCTTCCATTAAGGTACTTCACCTCAACTTCAGCTTCCTTTTCACCATATTTAATTCAGTACTGAATCAAATGCTTGTATCTTAGCCTATGTAGTTATACAATAATTACAAATGCATATTTTATTTTAAAAAAATGTACAGGACGCAGATGTGATTGCCAATTTGTAGCTACAAGAGTAGAGCTAGGCTTGTAGCATCCTGGAGTTGCTTCAGTATTTACTCAGTCATAAAGTTTTTAACGTTTCCACTGGTTTTAGCATTTACTACCTCTTGTAAAGCACTCCATTGATCTACCATTCTGTGAAAGGAAACTTTCCACTATTCTATCGGTAGCTCTTTTTTCTGCCATATGTGGGGTTAGGAACTTTTTCATTGTCAATTTTTTTTCTCTCTTTTTCCTATCAGCCAAAGATGACATAATACCTTTAGCATGACTTCCTTTCACTTTCTACTTCTAAACAGCTTCTACCCCACTCATTGCCCTCGCTGATGCAGATTTGAGTTTCTAACTAACATTAGCCTATTACACCAACTTTGATTTTAATTTTACTTGCATCCCTCATAACCCCTAACTTTATACATCCTTACCTCTCGCTCCTTAACCTTCGCACATCCCTCCCGCAGTTCTGTATATAAGCATAGTAAACACAGTAGTAAGTGTGGATATTTTGTACATTGAGTAGATTTAAACCTTTGAATAGGGACGGGTGAATGTTCTCCAGAACTTGATTACATGGTCATTGTAACACCAGATATTTGAGTAGCAACAGGTTTAATGATTTGTTATTTTAGATTCACATGTACAAATATTTTTAGCAAGGTAAGGGTAGATTATCGCGTAGTAAAGAATGGGTAATGACTTGAGTGTACCAACTTTGACTTCATTTATCACAGTTTCCCATTGGCAATAGCTTTTCTTAGCCTCGTAGCACTTTATGAAAATACGGATTTATCATATTTTGTGAATATAATAAAATAATAAAAGAATAATAATTATCCTTGTTCCTTGAATCGGCTATCCCTAATTTCATCTTTGTAGTGTCGCCAGAAATGGTGTGACCAAGGTTGTAGAATGTGACAAGGTATGTGGAGAGTGCCAGGGAGGGGGTGGAGAGAGCCAGGGAGGGGGTGGAGAGAGCCAGGGAGGGGTGGAGAGAGCCAGGGAGGGGGTGGAGAGAGCCAGGGAGGGGGTGGAGAGAGCCAGGGAGGGGGTGGAGAGAGCCAGAGAGGGGGTGGAGAGAGCCAGGGACGGGGTGGAGAGAGCCAGGGACGGGGTGGAGAGAGCCAGGGACGTGGTGGAGAGAGCCAGGGACAGGGTGGAGAGAGCCAGGGACGGGGTGTAAGTAACTAAGTGATTTTTTTCCTTTGTACCTTCAAGGAAGTTGCCTTGATGCTGCTGAATGGATGTTGAACAAGGGAATTGGAGTTACTTCTTCCTCAGATCAGACATGATTTCCTTCCATTTCCCAAGAGCTGTATGGTCCCTACGGGTTTAGCACTTCCTAATGCATATAATAATTACATTACCAGGTTTGTGAATTACCACTATGGTAGATATATGTGCAGCAATTGGGCTACAATTGTTGTGGTTTACTCTTAACAAAGGAGGCTAAGGTTAACGACTGCTGATCAATGTTTGCTGTATTTGGTGTGATGTGTGTTTATACTGGCTGCTTGGCTACTACATACCAACACTAATACCTCATGATGTTACACCTGTGATATACCTGTGACTGGTTTCGAGGGATCTACCCCCACAGGAAGTCTTGAGCCAAGTTTCCGTTGGTAGCCTGGTCAACCAGACTGTTCTTGCTAGCAGCACGCAGACCCACAATCACAATCCGGCTGATCCAGCACTTGCTGATCCGGCATTATTTCTAACATCTGCTGGTAGTATGTGCAAAACTCAAACCACACTAATAATCGCCACTGTCACGCAACCACCGACCACCACACTACTGATACCCAACACTACCACCACACTACTGACACCCCACACTACCACCACACTACTGACACCCCACACTACCACCACACTACTGACACCCCACACTGCTGACACCCCACACTGCTGACACCCCACACTGCTGACACCCCACACTGCTGACACCCCACACTGCTGACACCCCACACTGCTGACACCCCACACTGCTGATACCCCACACTACCACCACACTACTGACACCCCACACTACTAATAACTCGCACAACCACCACATTAAGCTTCCAGTGTGTCTCATTAAGCTTCCAGTTATCTGGTACGGTACCTATTTGTTGTGAATTTGTGCAGTATGCTGTATGAACCGTGCGGGTTAAGTGATTTCTATGAATGTGATAAGAACTGGGGTGAGGAATGGACTGTCTTTGTGCCTGCCGCCTCAGTCTATTATCTACCACCCTTACAGGCTTAGCATAATGTTTTGTAAATATAGTGTACCAATTTTACTGTTTTCTATCCTGTCGTCGCCCTTTTAAATCTTTTTCCTCTCATTTGGCCGCAGAGGGTCTTTTTTCAGTATTTTAACCATATTCACCTCATTTAGGGTGGTTCGAACTCCCAAAGTGTGCTACAAGCTATCCAGAAATTCAACTCTCCTCATCCCATCGACCTTAGTATAGAGCTGGGTCTCTGGGCACACCGATGTTCAGGGCAGTGAACAAGCAGACTTAGTCGCTTGGTCAACCGTTCATGACATCCTGCTTTCCCAGGGATATTCCTTTCTCGGACTGTTCTTCAATGCTTCCCCAACAACTCTGCAACCACTGGCAACAACGTGGTCCGAGTTGGTCCACAACACATTTTCTGTCAAACCACGTCACGTCTTGTGTTGTCTCTTAGCGTACTCCTAGAGCCCCTGCTTTTCAGTGGGAATATGATGCACCGCCTGCCGAGTCTTTTGCTTTCATAAGGAGTGATTTTCGTGTGTAGATTTGGGACTAGTCCCTCTTAAGATTTTCCAAGTGTATATTATTATGTATCTTTCTCACCTGCGTTTCAAGGCGTACAGGTCAACGGCCTTCAGCCGTTCCCAGTAATTTAGGTGTTTTATGGTACTTATATGTGCAGTGAACGGTCTCTGTATATTCTCCAGGTCTGCAGTTTTGCCTGCCTCGAAAAGGGGAGTTAGTGTACAGCAATATTTCAGCCTAGAGAGGACACGCGATTTGAAGAGAATCATCATTGTTTGGAATGTTCTCATTATCCATCCTATCATTTTCCTAGCAGATGTGGTAGATACATTGTTGTGATCCTTCAAAGTGTGATTTTCTAACATTACCATTCCCAGGTCCTTCACATTAGTTTGTAGCCTCCTTTGACTTTACTCTGTTTACTGTTACTCTTTGTGCTCTATTTGTTAGGAAGTTTTAGATAAAGCTACCAAGTTTTCCTATTATTCCTTTATCACGTATTTTGTGTGCTGTTACGCCATAATCGTACTTGTCGAAGGCTTTCACATCTGCATTTTGATTGTTCTCTAGTGTATCCAAGACCATGTCATAGTAATCCAGTAGCTGTGAGAGGCAGGCGTGACCTGCTTTATACCCATGCTGCCCTGGGTTGTGTAACTGATAGGTATCCAAGTGGTTGGCGATCTTGCTTCTTGGATTTTTATGATGTGGGATGTTAGTGCAGTCGGTCTGTAATTCTTTGCAATTGCTTTACTGCCATCCTTTTGGAGTGGGGCTATATCTGTTGTTTTTAGTGACTGTGGGATGACCCCTGTGTCCATGCTTCTCCATAGAATAGTGCACGTGAAAGGGGCTTCTTGCAGATCTTGATGAACAGGGAGTTCCACGAGTCTGGGCCTGGGGGCAGAGTGCATGGGCATGTCATTTATTTCATAGTCCCTTGGTGTTAGAATTATGTCAGAAATTCTTGAATTAACCAAATTTTGAGTCTCGGCTATAAAAATTCATTTAGATATGTCGACCCTTAGTCTGATTAACGGCTCACTAAACGATGAGTCATATTGAAACTTCAGCATCTCGCTCATTTCTTTGCTATCATCTGCATAAGTCCGATCTCGTTTAAGCAATGGTCCAATACTGGATGTAATTTTTGCCCTAGATTTGGCATAAGAATTTTTTTATTTTTCAATTTCATTTATGGCTTTAAATTCTTCCTGTTTTCTCGCCTCCTGTATGATTACCTACCTGGAGTATACCTGGAGAGGGTTTTGTGGATCAACTTCCCCGCGGTCCGGTCTGTGACCAGGCCTCGTGGCGGATCAGGGTCTGATCAACCAGGCTGATACTGCTGGCCGCACGTAAACCGATGTACGAACCACAGCCCGGCTGATTAGGTACTGACTTTAGGTGCCTATCCAGCTCCGTCTTGAAGACCGCCAGGGGTCTATTTGTAATCCCTCTTTATGTATGCCGGGAGGCAGTTGAACAGTTTTGGGCCCCTGACACTTATTGTGTTGTCTCTTAGTGTACTCGTGCTACCCTGCTTTTCAGTGGGGAAATATTGCATCTCCTACCCAGTCTTTTGCTTTCGTAGAGTGATTTTCATGTGCAAATTTGGTACTAATCCCACTAGGATTTTCCAAGTGTATATTACCATGCATCTTTCTTGTCTGCATTCCAGGGAGTACAAATCAAGGAACTTCAACCGTTCCCATTAATTTAGGTGCTTTATCGTACTTATACTTGCCGTGAAAGTTCTCTGTACATTCTCCAGGTATGCAATTTCGCCTGCTTTGAAAGGGGCCGTTAAGCTTTAAGTTCCATATTTTCTATTTCTCTGGCCAGTGTCTCCTTCCGTATTTCAGATATACTAGCCTCTTTCAGCAGCTCTGTGATTCTTCACCTTCGCCTTTAGAGGAAACATCTCTCTCTCTCCAGTTTACATCTCTTCTTTTTTTCTTAGGGGAATGTGTCTAGAGCTTACCTCAAGTACCACAGTTATTTTTTTCTAATCAAAGGTTCGGATCTGTGTTGTTAGGATATATTCCCAGCTTGTTTCATTTAAGACATGGTTAATCTAATCCCAGTGTATGCTTCTGTTATTGAAGTTGAATTTGATGAAAGCACCCTCATAACTGACCTCATTTTGCTGGTCAGGAGCCCTTTACATACATGTCTATACTTCTATTATGTTATCTGACTGTATTGTTTTTGATACTGTTATACTTAGTACCAAATCATAATTATTAGTGAAGATGAGATCGTGTATTTTCCAGTCTTGTTGGCTCCACCGTTTGCTGGCTTAAAGTGAATTTGTTGCAGAGATTTAATAGGTCTTGTGTGTGTGTGAGCTGCTTCCTGGGGTTATCTCTGCTTAAATAATATTTATTACATTCCACCATTTTAGGTGTCTTCAGTTGAAATCACCTAGCAGCAAGATGTTTGAGGCAGGAGTTGGGAGATTTTCCAGACAGTGGTCAATTTTCAAAAGCGGTTCCTGGAATTGTTGGGAAGTTGCATCAGGCTTGTTTACAGCCACAATGACATGATTTTTGTTTTCAATCTTTACTGCCAAAACTTCAACTACATCATTTGTGGTGTTAGTAATTTCGAGCAAATGAGCGACTCGGTGACATACAGGCCACCCCCCCCCTTCCCTTGTTCTTTCTGTCACATCTGAATAAGTTATACTCTGGGATCCATATTTGGTTGTCAAGGTGGTCCTTTGTGTGGGTCTTTGTGAAAGCCGTAAATATTGCATTTGACTATGAGCAGCCCCCTGACGGAAGGCCTTTTGATGTTTGTTGATGGCTTTAGACCCTGTGTAGTATATTTGCAAATACAAATGCTGTCGTATTGATGGTATGTGAAAGTGGGAGTTATTTGGCACATTATAATATCTGTTGTTGTGGAGTTGGGACCACTGACTGTTCCTCCCCCTTTTATTGGTTACAATGTGGTTATCTCCCATTCCCCATGTACTGTTTAACTTATGGAGTTAACTCTTAACCCTGGTTATAATAAGTACTGTGTAAGGTAGTTACCTCCATTTCCTCTTTATCTATACTGTTCCACTTAATACCTCGGGACTAATAAAATAATTACTACGTTTGTGGCTCATCTGCGTCGTGAATTGCCGTCTTTGGGCCCTGCTGGGTGGCAACGTTTAAGAGATTGGAGAAAAACGTTTTTTTATTAGTGATAATTTCATTGTTTCTTTTCTGGGTTACCATTTAGGGCAATATTGTACAATTCTCTCCAATAACTCTGACTATAAATGTTATTTTTCTTTCCAGCACCGTGTGTATAGAGCACCAAATTTCCTCGAGGGAGGCGATGCTAGTGAGAGGATCTTGGTCCACAACACCGAACTTAAGCTCCCTTCCATTGGATCAAACCTGAACCCCTCCCAGTTTCCGCTCGCTTCAAGATCCCTACGGGTTTAGTGCTTCCCTTTATTAAAATAAATTCGGGTTTAGCTCTTCTCCCTTGATTAAAATACGTGTTTAACGTTTTCCGATGTGTAATAAAATATTAATATCAAGAGTAAGTGACCTTGGCACAAAGCTCAGGTGGTGTGCTATGTACAAGATTGATTAGTAGCGAGTGTGAAGGTTGAGTGAGCCAGTTTGGACGAGTGTCAGGCGTAGCGCCGCCCCGCGCCGGCTGCCTTATACTGACTGCATATCTTCCACCCCTTTAGGGAGGTGCCGTCATTCCTGTTTCCTTGGATTAAAACTAATTGCCTCCAACTCCCCAAGCACAGTATGACCCATACGGGTTCAACGCTTCCCTGTAAATAAAATTAGTACTATACCTAGTAATTTAAAATAGCATTATTCTTCAAGGAGGTTCCTGGATGCTGAAGGAATTACATGTGACCTCCCATTTCTTGGATCGAACCTAATTGGCTCCATTTCCTTAGGCGTTCCATGGCCTCTACGTGTTTAGCGCACCCCCCTAAGAATGTAATAATGATGCTGGTGAAGGGTTCTTGATCAAAGGAATCGAAACTACTCATAGTTCTTGTATCAAACCTGCTTACCTCTTATGCCCCACCTCTCAAAGGAAGTTCCTTGATGCCGGCGAGGAAAACTTGATCCAATGACCTTTCCTAGGTTCGAACCTGAATACTTTCCATCCACCAAGCGCTATATGATCCCTATGGGTTCAGCGCTTCCCTTAATAAAGTAAAAAAAAAAAAAATATTTCAGCGTGTATGATGCAACTATGAGCCGACCACATGCCAAACATTGCTAGTCAGTTAATATTCTCATAAATTTGACCCTAAGGATCATTACCTATGTAAGGCTGATATGTACAGTGAAACCCAAGAATTTTTTATTAGAAAACGAAGAATATTTTGTATTGCAATAATTAATAACGAGTTGTAGGAATTATTAGTTGGGTGATGAGGGGTTTTCTAAGGGAGAGTGGTAGTGGTGGTGGTTCTGTGAGGGCGGATTCAGTCACTTGTCGTGTGTCATGGGTGGTACATATACACTTACTGCTCTCGCTTCTACCCTGGAAAAGCGCTTCTATTTGATTATAATAATAATAATAATAATCTACCCTGGAAAAATTAGATTTGTGTGAACAAGAAAAGGATAAAGGGTGTGTCAAAGTTACCTGTTATCACACGCTATTAGATAATTAAATTAGTACAGAATTGAAAAAAAATGTGTATGAAATATTGAGACTTGGTGTCGGGGTTGGTATTTAGAATGTTTGTGCAAGATAGAATTGTTTTCGTTCGTGTTACAACAAAACTTAAACTAAAACGTGGTTTACTAAAATCCTTCGAGAGGGGTGTTTGATCCCAGTAATTGGACTTTTCCTCCCCTTCCTTGGATAAAAGGTGAAATTTTCGCGTTCCGCAGGTGCTATTTAACCTCTGCGAATTTAGAGCTTTCCCTGATTAAAATAAAAACATTTACAAATTAAAATAGTTTTGAGTATACCTGGAGAGGGTTTTGGGGGTCAACGCCCCCGCCGCCCCGGTCTGTGACCAGGCCTCGTGGTGGATCAGGGCTTGGTCAACCAGGCTATTATTGTTGGCCGCACGAACCACAGCCTGGCTGGTCAGGTACTAACTTTAGGTTCTTGTCCAGCGCCTTCTTGAAGACAGCCAGGGGTCTATTGGTAATCCTCCTTATGTATGCTGGGAGGCAGTTGAACAGTCTTGGGCCCCTGACACTGTGTAGTGGCGCCTCTGCTTTTCACTGGGGGGGGGGATGTTGCACCGCCTGCAGAGTCTTTTGCTTACGTAGGGAGTAATTTTCGAATGCAAATTCCCCTCAAGGGAGGTTCCTTGACGCTGGTGAGAGGCTCTTGATCTAGGGAATTGGATCTGTGCTCCGGTTCCCTGAATTGTCTGAATACCTTCCATACCCCCACATGTGTTGTATAATCATACGGGTTTAGTGCTCCCCATGGTTATAATTGTGTGCAAATTTGGTACTAATCCCTCTAGGATTTTCCAAGTGTATATTATCATGCATCTTTCTCGCCTGCATTCCAGAGAATACAAGTCAAGGAACCTTAACCTTTCCCAGTAATTTAGGGGTTTTATTGTACTTAGTTCTCTCATTGACTTTTTGACAGCAACTGACTTACTACAAAAACACTGAAGTTTATACCTCTAGTTAACCCCTGTGGTTTAGCGCTTCTATTTGATTATAATAATAATTCGCTGTATAACCCCTGTGGTTTAGCGCTTCTATTTGATTATAATAATAATAATAATAATAATCTAGCTCAATCTCTTGCTATACTCTATCCTTGCACTATCCACTACCCTACTACACTCTGTACCCTACTAATCACCCCTCTCCCTCTTACAAGCCATTCTTCCTGCATCCTATTTTCCCCTGCGGCGCTGTATGACCCCTGTGGTTTAGTGCTTCTTTTGATTAGTGTTCCGTGAAGGTTCTCTACATTCTTCAGGTCAGCAATTTCACCTGCCTTGAAAGGCGCCGTTAGTGTACAACAATATTCCAGCCTGGAGAGAAGCGATTTGAAGAGAATCGTAAGTGACTTAAAAATTACTAAAAATCTTTGGCATGAAAATGCAAATACAAATAAATGTATTTCAGTAACTTTGATTGCATTCTCATTCCCCGAGCGCTGCTTGTGGGTTTAGCGCTTAGTTATGATTATAATAAACTCCAAGCGCTGTATGACCCTTTAAATCATGGGCTCCCAACCTGGGGTACACGCACCCCCAGGGGGTGCCAGATGGCATTTCGAGGGGTGTGAGTCCTAATGTAAAGCACAATTCCGTTTATTTTACCAAAAACTTTTCTAATTGATCAATTTATATTTTCAAATTTATGCACTGAATTAAAAACTTAGTTTTTCAGTTCAATTTGTTCACCCTCAGTACTGTATTTGGTTCAATTTGTTCACCCGCAGTACTGTATTTGGTTCAATTTGTTCACCCGCAGTACTGTATTTGGTTCAATTTGTTCACCCGCAGTACTGTATTTGGTTCAATTTGTTCACCCGCAGTACTGTATTTGGTTCAATTTGTTCACCCGCAGTACTGTATTTGGTTCAATTTGTTCACCCGCAGTACTGTATTTGGTCAATTTGTTCACCCGCAGTACTGTATTTGGTTCAATTTGTTCACCCGCAGTACTGTATTTGGTTCAATTTGTTCACCCGCAGTACTGTATTTGGTTCAATTTGTTCACCCGCAGTACTGTATTTGGTTCAATTTGTTCACCCGCAGTATTGTATTTGGTTCAATTTGTGATTCAAAAATTAGAAATCTGATTTCAACTTCAAATGTGATATTACTTTTGTAGGGAGGGTAACATTAATCAAACATTTCCGAGGGGTGTCCCCCATGGGACGCTGGTGAGGGGCTCTTGATCTAGGGAATTGGATCTGTGCTCCGGTTCCCTGAATTGAGCCTGAATACCTTCCACCCCCCATGATTATAATAATTCCTAGGGGTGCGTGGCATAGAAAAGGTTGGGAGCCCCTACACTAAATATAGCATGTAATTCGGTTGTAGTACAGTTCCCGCAAACGAAGGATTAGATTAGGAAAGGTTCGTCAGGAAACAGGACAAGTGTTTCCTGACGCGGGTCTTAGGTGATGACCCACAGCTGGAGCTTTTGGTCATCTGACCAAGGCCTTCCGCTGGCTTACCGGTCCACCTCTATAAAAATCTGGTTTATTATTATTATCATTAGTTAAAATAAAGGGAAGGATTAAGTCGTAGTGACTGACGATATATTCATTATCGCTCGCAAAAAAAAAAAATGTGGGGTGGGGCATATGAGATCAGCGAGTGGGTGAAGTTGGTGGTGGGTGAGCAGACTAGTGGGCACGGTGATTAGTTGGTTAACATAAGGATTTCGGATTTTTAACCCGGAAGGTGGTTTAGCGCTTCTTTTGATTATAATAATAACCCGGAAGGTTAGTAACCCAACACTAACACTTAGGTACCTACTTAGTGTTAGGTGAACAGAGGCAACAGGTGATAAAACACCCAATGGAAATAAGTCACTCTGTCTGACTTTGGGTTATCCTAGGTTCTCTACACATATGCTCCCTGTGGTTTAGCGCTTCTATTTGATTATAATAATAATAATACACATATGCTGCTATGTATGATAATCTATGTAAATGTATTTTTTTTTTTTTTTTTTATTAACACATCGGCCGATTCCCACCAAGGCAGGGTGGCCCGAAAAAGAAAAACTTTCATCATCATTCACTCCATCACTGTCTTGCCAGAAGGGTGCTTTACACTACAGTTATAAAACTGCAACATTTACACCCCTCCTTCAGAGTGCCGGCACTGTACTTCCCATCTCCAGAACTCAAGTCCGGCCTGCCGGTTTCCCTGAATCCCTTCATAAATGTTACTTTGCTCACACTCCAACAGCACGTCAAGTATTAAAAACCATATGCCTCCATTCACTCCTATCAAATACGCTCACACATGCTTGCTGGAAATCCAAGCCCCTCGCACACAAAACTTCCTTTACCCCCTCCCTCCAACCTTTACTAGGCCGACCCCTACCCCGCCTTCCCTCCACTACAGATTTATACACTCTCGAAGTCACTCTGTCTCGTTCCATTCTCTCTACATGTCCAAACCACCTCAACAACCCTCCTCAGCTCTCTGGACAATCGTTTTGGTAATCCCGCACCTCCTCCTAATTTCCAAACTCCGAATTCTCTGCATTATATTCACACCACACATTGACCTCAGACATGACATCTCCACTGCCTCCAGCCTTCTCCTCGTTGCAACATTCATCACCCATGCTTCACACCCATATAAGAGCGTTGGTATAACTATACTCTCATACATTCCCCTCTTTACTTCCATGGACAAGGTTCTTTGTCTCCACAGACTCCGAAGTGCTCCACTCACCCTTTTCCCCTCATCAATTCTATGATTCACCTCATCCTTCATAGACCCATCCGCCGACATGTCCACTCCCAAATATCTGAATACATTCACCTCCTCCATACTCTCTCCCTCCAATCTGATATCCAATCTTTCGTCACCTATTCTTTTTGTTATCCTCATCACCTTACTCTTTCCTATATTCACTTTCAATTTTCTTCTTTTACACACCCTACCAAATTCATCCACCAACCTCTGCAGCTTCTCTTCAGAATCTCCCAAAGCACAGTGTCATCAGCAAAAAGCAACTGTGACAACTCCCACTTTGTATTTGCTTCTTTATCTTTTAGCCCAACACCTCTTGCCAAGACCCTCGCATTCACTTCTCTTACAACCCCATCTATAAATATATTGAACAACCACGGTGACATCACACATCCTTGTCTAAGGCCCACTTTTACTGGGAAATAGTCCCCTTCCTCCTACACACTCTAACCTGAGCCTCACTATCCTCATAAAAACTCTTCACTGCTTTCAGTAACCTTCCTCCTATTCCATACACCTGCAACATCTGCCACATTGCCCCCTATCTACCCTATCATACGCCTTTTCCAAATCCATAAATGCCACAAAAACATCTTTACCCTTATCCAAATACTGTTCACCTATATGTTTCACTGTAAACACTTGGTCTACACACCCCCTACCTTTCCTAAAGCCCCTTGTTCATCTGCTATCCTGCTTTCTGTTTTACTCTTAATTCTTTCAATAATAACTCTACCATACACTTTACCAGGTACACTCAACAGACTTATTCCCCTATAATTTTTGCACTCTCTTTTGTCCCCTTTGCCTTTATACAAAGGAACAATACACGCTCTCTGCCAATCCCTAGGTACCTTACCCTCTTCCATACATTTATTAAATAATAGCACCAACCACTCCAAAATTATATCCCCACCTGCTTTTAACATTTCTATCTTTATCCCATCAATCCCAGCTGCCTTACCCCTTTCATTCTACCCACTGCCTCACGAACTTCCCTACACCCACAACTGGCTCTTCCACACTCCTACAAGATGTTATTCCTCCTTGCCCTACACACGAAATCACAGCTTCCTGTCTTCATCAACATTTAACAAATCCTCAAAATATTCTCTCCATCTTCCCGATACCTCTAACTCTCCATTTAATAACTCTCCTCTCCTATTTTTAACTGTCAAATCCATTTGTTCTCTAGGCTTCCTCAACTTATTAATCTCATTCCAAAACTTTTTCTTATTTTCAACAAAATTTGCTGATAACATCTCACCCACTCTCTCATCTGTTCTCTTTTACATTGCTTCACCACTCTTTTAACCTCTCTTTTCTCTCCATATACTCTTCCCTCCTTGCATCACTTCTACTTTGTAAAAACCTCTCATATGCTAACTTTTCTCCCTTACTACTCTCTTTACATCATCATTCCACCAATCGCTCCTCTTCCTCCGCACCCACTCGCCTGTAACCACAAACTTCTGCTGAACACTCTAACACTACATTTTTAAATCTACCCCATACATTTTCGACCCCATTGCCTACCTGAATAAACTTACTAACGTCTCACTCGTGCCGGGGAGCTATCCCCGGTCCTTGGACCAGGGATAGCTCCCCGGCACGAGTGAGACTAGCCACGAGCACCTGTAAGACGTGAGCGAGCTAGGCAGGCAGCAGTAAATGAAGCCTGAATTCGTGGGGAAGGGGTAAAGTTTGAGTGGTTGGTCTAATATCCATGCCAATCCTGTGGGCGGTAGTCAAAAGATGACTGGCACACAATGGGGTTCAGGGAATGGGCTTCATAGCTTTGATAATGCTAAAACATTTACAGTGGTAATGAACTATTTACATACTTATATTTGGTTACAGTCGTAATAAGCTATTTATGCAGACATGAATTCAGTCACAAAAAATATTAATGTAGGTTGTGTATTTTAGCAAGGTGTAGGTTAATTTAAAGAAGTTTGTGGTTGTGTTATTTAAAATAGGTGAAGTCTGGATATTTTCCAGAATGGTTTGTAATATATCTACATCAGCTGGTGATGTTAATGCACCTTTCCAGAGATACTTGTAGCCCAGCCAGAGCCAGGCGGTGCGACAGCTAAGAGTCTTCTGATTTTATTGAATTCACCAGAGATGTGGCTGCTTGTGCATGATAGAATATATGGACTGACTGGTGTCGATCACCCTTAGTCTCAAGTCACTGAAGTTCTTGTATTATTCCCAGTATTGTAATTTACTTCCTCCTTAAAGTCATATGTCAGTGGATCAGTTCTATCATGCATCTGAAGACCAAAGCGAGATTGAATCCACAGATGGTGTACCCCGACTCCACTGTCTACAAACCTACCATACACGTGTCTGGCTTCTTGACACAAGCATGCCACAATTGACACTCGTGGAGTTAAATGCTTTTTTGGATGTTAGATAATCAGGTACAATAAGGTATATGGGCGGGCTGATAGCATAGTTGATGGGAGTAGATTGCAATGTTTGGCGGGGCAGATGGATGGTGGGTTAGTCCCCAGGTGTATACTTCGTGTGTGGCTGGAAACAGATATGAGCCACGGCTTAGTAAACAATATGCTGTAATGTGACAGGTGAGGTACATATTTCACTGCCCTAAAGCTGTGAGTTCAGCACTTAACCGTTAATGTATAATGGTTCATTACAATTGAGTGGAAGTGAAAATTGATTCTGTAGGAAAATGAGGGAAAAGTTTAACTAGTTGACTCTTCGAAGGAGCTCTTGGATTTTGGTTGACAGCACTGTACGACCCTAGTGGGTTTATCACTTTATGATAGTCATAATTTATTTTGGTGAGGGGCTATTGATCTATTCCTTGGCTCGAACCTTATTGCCTTCTGCTCCTCGTGCGCTAAGATAATCCCTATGGGTTAAGCGTTTCCCCTAGATGATGGTAAATATAATAATGAAGGTTTAAGAAATTGGTGATTTTATAATTTTTCTGTAGTTATTAAAAAAGGGTCCACTCAAAGGAGCTGAAGACAATCAGGTACGATCCAGACTAAGTAAAGAGTCCCTTACCAGCATCAAGGTCCTTGGTACTAGTGAGCTCATAATGTAAGAGCTGTATAACCCTTGTGGTTTAGCGCTTCTTTTGATTATAATAATAATCATAATGTAAGAAATCAAGCCTGTGCTTCAGTTTCTCGAGTCTAGTCTAAATGTCATTTATTTCCCAAGGTTGGTGTATGACCCCTGCAGGTTCATCGCTCCCCATGAATGTAATAATATAATTTGAAAATGTAGGAATAACAGTTTGGGGGTCTTAGTAAATTGACACTTGTAAAGAAATTATTATTATTATAATAAAAAAGAAGCGCTAAACCACAGGGGTCATACAGCGCAGTAGGTTAGGGCAGGTTGTAAAGGAATACGAAATGAAAGTATGAGTTTACACTAGACGTGAAAAGCAGAATATCTAAAGACTGGTGAAACAGCTGTAGGCTTATGAATACTTAAAAGTTTTGAAAAATTATAAGACTAGGGGGATTACCAATAGTCTCCTGGCTGTCTTCAAGCATGCACTGGACAGGCACCTAAAGTCAGTACCTGACCAGCCGGGCTACGGTTCGTACGTCGGTTTGCGTGTGGCCAACAGTAACAGCCTGTGACCATGAGGCCTGGTCACAGACTGGGCCGTGGGGGCATTGACCCCTGGAACCCTCTCCAGGTAAACTCAAGGTAATAATGGAATTCCTTTGTGTTGAATTATTACCTCTTGCCTGGGCGCTGTGACCTTTACGAAGGGTTTAGACTTGGTTGTTATTATTATAATAATAATGTGACCCTTGCAGGTTTAGTGCTTCCCACTAATGTAATAATACATAAGGGAAACAGCGCTGCATGACCCTGTCGGGTTTATCGATTAATTTGATTATTACATAATGGAAATATACAAAATAATAATGATTGTATTAAGTTAGTGCTAATAGTGAAGCGAACAATGGGACGTAAGATACAATAACGCCAAAATTCAGGAACAGAAATAATTACAGCATCGACACAAACAGTCCGATAGCATAAAAACAAACATCAGCCAAGAAGTTGATAAAGCCATTATCAGGAGAGGGAAAGGAAGGATGGGGTGCGGGGTAAGTCAGCCTGGTGCTGCTAATCACCCTGATCATGACAGAGAACTTTCCAACGGAACTGGCTCCAGGCCTCTGGTAAGTGTTCACTCTTTGGTTTTTCAAAGTGATCATTGATGTCGGCAAGGGGGGGGGGGGTTCTGATCTGGGAAATCGGATCTGTGTTCCCTTTAAGTTGGGTCAAACTTCCATTCCTTTTGCGCTATTTGACCCCCAAACCTTTTGGTCTGAGGAATTGAACCCTTCGGTTTTATTATCCCTTCCCCAATCATCCCTTCCTTTCTCTGTCCTTTCCCCATCCCTTCCCTCTCCTTGACTCACGAAATCGTAATGACACGATTGCAAACAAACTATACCACGGTGGGGTTCGAACCCGCGGTCAGTCTCGAAACTCCAGACCGTCGCGACGGTCTGGAGTGTCTCTGACCGCGGGTTCGAACCCCACCCATGGTATGGCTTTCCTCTCCTTCCTTTCCTGCTTTTGGCCTTTGGGGTTCTACCCTCTGAAATTCTAGCTCCTAGGTTGGGGAAAAGTTATCGATATCCATCCCGTTCCGTTAAGCAAGTTTATTCAGGTACACACAAATAGTTACATACATCATCATACATAGCAGCATATAATAACATCTTTATTTACTACAAGTACAAGGTATACAGGCCTAGCTGACATCAATGACATACTACAATAGAAAGCCCTTGTTATGCAGAGCATTTTGGGTAAATTAGGTCAATTTTGTTCTCAGGATGCAACCCCCACCAGTTGACTAAACACCCAGGTACCTATTTTACTGATAGGTGAACATAGACAGCAGGTGTCTTATGGAAACACATCCTAATGTTTCCGACCGTACCGGGGATCGACCCCCGGACCTTGGTGTCTGAGCTGAGTGTGCTAGTAATCGAGCTATGGGACACCTTTGTGTTGATCATTTGAAAATTGTTATAACATTCAGGGTTCATTTTTTTTCTTCTCTCTAATGCTTCTACCTTCCTCTTCCACTTCAAAGGGTAAAGAAGAGGCTGAAAAAGCTAGGTGTGAGGGAGGGAATTGGAGGTGCCCCATGGCCTGGTGGCTAAAGCTCTCACTTCACATGGCAAGTGTACGGGTTCGATTCCTGGCTAGGGAAGAAACATTGGGCGTGTTTCTTTACACCAGTTGTCTATGTTCCCCATCAGTAAAATGGGTACCTGCGAGTTAGTCAACTGGTGTGGGTCGCATCCTGGGACAAAACTGATGTAATCTGCCCGAAATGCTCTGTATAACAAACGGCTTTCCATATATGTAGTAGTATGTCATTGTTGTCAACTAGGCCTGTATACCGTATACATGTTCTTGTAGAAATAAAGATATTATTATTAACCCTTTGACTGTCGGTGTCATATATATACGTCTTACGAGCCAGTGTTTTTGACGTATTAATAGTACGCCAAAATTCTAGCAGCTTTAAATTTAAATCAAGCGGGAGAAAGCTGGTAGGCCCACATGTGAGAGAATGGGTCTGTGTGTGCAGTATAAAAAAAATCCTGCAGCACGCAGTGCATGAGAAAAGAAAAACTGACCGAAGACATATTACAGAAATAGAGATGATTTTGATGGGTTTCACAGTGAAAAGGACCTTGAAATTGAGCTCAAATAGCGGAAATGTTCGATTTTTGCTGATGTTCATGAGTAAACAAATGATGTCACCGTCCATTAAGTCTCCAACTAGCCATTCTAATATGCAGTCACGAATGGATTGACAGTAGTTATACAATTATTACAATAATGCAGTAGTCTGCATAACAGTAAATCTTCTATTTTGTGTGAATAAAAATTCAAAATAGAAAGCAAGAGTAATATAAGAGGGGCCTAGAGATGTGACTGATAAACATAAAATTTTATTTTAGTGCCAGGAATGTCTGCATTGTTTATTCTGGACCCTATTTTGAAATTGGCATCTTTTTTAATTTGCATGAAATTTTCTGACCACTTTATTGGGTAGCTGAAATTGGTAAATGGGCAGTTTCTTGTACTCAATCGATAGAATGAATAGAGTTCTAAAGAAATAGGTATGGATTTGGTTGACTGGAATTTGCCGAAAATAGGGCTCAAAGTGGGTGAAATCGCCGATGCGTATACGTATATCACCGAGATCGCTAACTTCGTGAGAGTGTAATTCCATAAGTTTTCTATCATATTTCATACTTTTGGTATCACTATCATCGAGAAAAGATTCTCTATCATTTCATAAGAAAAAATCTTTTTTTTTTCTTTTCGAATATTTTGCGACACAGAGAGACACTTCAGGATTTGGGGTATCGACAGTCAAAGGGTTAAGGGGTGAAGAAAGAGGTGGGTGAGGAAGTTAGCAGCGATTGGAGGGGTAGAAAAGGGAAGATCATGATGCTGGTAAAAAGGTCTTTATCAGAGTAATTACAGCTACACTACCCTCAGATCAGACCTCATCACCCCAGCTCTCGTTCCCAAGTTATGTGCTTTGTGTACTTGGTCGAGTCTCATTTTCCCATGTGTTTTGCTTGTCCTTTGTGTATGTAAACATTAATTATGTGCTCTGCATGTACATACTAAGTGTTATTTTCTGATGCTGGATTAGGTGATGGTGACTGATGAAGCCACAGAGAAACCAAAGACTGGCGAAGAAGGAGCCTTTGAGCTGCCAGAATCTGACTTTGTCGATGGTCAACTGGGAATCATTGTGAGTATCGTATGGGTGAACTAGCTTGGTTGAGTCATTGTATATTATGAGCTGAGCAAGTAGGATCTAGGAGTCATGAGTATTGTGAGCTGAATTAGTGAGATCTTAATCCGAAAGCTATGTTACCTTATGGTGCTTAGATTTGTTTGCAGGAGGGGATGCTGTTTTCATGTATATTGTCCTAAGAACTCTGTATCTTTCATTTTTAGTCTAAACGATAGGAATATTTCTCCTGTCTAAATTTATTTTTGAAGTAAGACACTCTTAACATTTTTCCCAGTTTTCTCATCATTAGCCAGCCGATGTTTCCACTGATAATGCTCTCATCCTGGTCCACTGGTAACGTAGGTGGTGGTCCCTGGGAAAGGCATAACTTCCAATCACATTAAATGGGGCAAAATGAACTCTGCGATGGATGTGATACATTTTGAGTAATTTTGAAGGAAATTTCCAACATCTTTTGCTCCATTTTTTGTATATGGCAGTTGAGATACCTGTGTCTTCTACTAGTTCTTGTGACTGAATTCCTCCCTTCCCCTTACAGCTCTTTCATGGGACAGTATATTGGCACTGCCCTAGAACAAGTGATGTGCTCCTGGCCCCTGAGATTGACTGAGGTTATAAATAGAGCCCTCATTTTGGGAGATTAGTTACTTGGATAGCAAAGTAACTAATCTCCCAAAATGAGGGCTCTATGTCTGCAGCATCTCACAAGAGGCAGCTGTGCTGGTGAAGTTCACAAAGGCCTGTGTCCATCATGAGAAGGGGTAGAAATATAAATTCAACACAGTCTTTCCAGGATAGATCAGGAATAAAATTTTGAAATCTGAAAAATACTCCTAGAGTCTGCTGCTTTGTCTTCACCATTGGCAAGTAATAATTGATCCCTAAAAGGTGGTCAATAATAATAGCTTATTCATCTCCAGCTTTTGTAATAACAGTTGGTAGATGTAGGGATGACAGAAGAGGAAGACTACTGCTCTTCCATAGCTATGTATTTTCAGAGCGATATAACCTGATGTTTAGGACGTGTAACTTCCCACTCCATCACACTTGGCCACCTTAATGTTATGTTGTAGTTTAAAGTGATTTGTGGAATGTGGGAAGGGAAGGACTTTTCCCAGGTGAATATTTATATTAAAAAGAAAAAAATGCTAAGCCCATGGATGCTTTACTAAGCCATCTCATGATTTCAGCATGAAATATGCAGTCACTGTTTGATTAGAACAGTCTGAATATTATTACTTTGCATAGCAAAGTATTTATGGCATGACTGAGGTAGTACATCTATAACTAAATAACAAAAAGGGCACAATACCGTGACTGGAACAATACACAAATAACCCGCAATTGAAGGAGCTTACGGCGACGTTTTGGTCTGACTTGGACCATTTACAAAGTCACACTAACAGAAAGAAGGGAGGGAGGGAGGTTTATATAGGCAGCTGAGAGGGGTGGGAACAAGAGAAAGTGGTGGAGTAATGGTAGTAGTAGGAGTGGAGTCAGTCAAATACTAAGAAAGAGGAGCACTGCAAGGGAGCTAGTGGCTCACATAGGGTAGGGGCAAGAACACAGAGGGGGGAAAAGATAATAATGAACAACATAAACAAGGCAAAAGAAAGAAAACACAGAGAAGAAAGAGGAAAGAGGAAGGGAGAAGGTAAAAAAGAATCAGGTTAAGTCATGGGTGTTCTGAAGTTTGGAGCATTTAACAATGTAATGGGAAAGGAAAGCATCAACAGAGACAAAGCCAGGACTCAGATTCATACAAGGAAAGTTGTGTATAAGGGAGGATTCAACAAGACGACTGTGAAAGTTGGACGTAGGGTAAACAGTTTTAACAGAAGACCAATCAATAGGATGACTGTGATCTCTGACATGACAGAAAAGAGCATTATTGGTGTCGGCAAGCCTAACACTATTTTTGTGCTCCCTAAGTCTGTCAGAAAGAGATCGGCCAGTTTCACCAAAGTACTGAAGAGGACAGGAGGAACAAGAAATAGAGTAGACACCAGGAGCATCTATAGAGGGAGGAGAGGTATGAACTAGATTAGTGCGAAGAGTGTTAGTCTGGCAGAAAGTAAGTTTGATGTCTAAGGAACGGAGAGAGCTGTTGAGACTAGAGAGACCGGAAATGTAGGGAAGACAGAGGACAGGAGAGTTCCCAGGAGTAGAGAGTTTGGGAGAGAAGAAAGTCCGTTTAGCATGTGAGAAGACAGAGTCTATGAAATGGGAAGGGTAGCCAAGATGGGAAAATGAATTATGAAGAGTGGAAATTTCTACTTCAAGGAACTGAGGATCACAAATGCTAAATGGACTTTCTTCTCTCACAAACTCTCTACTCCTGGGAACTCTCCTGTCCTCTGTCTTCCCTACATTTCCGGTCTCTCTAGTCTCAACAGCTCTCTCCGTTCCTTAGATATCAAACTTACTTTCTGCCAGACTAACACTCTTCGCACTAATCTAGTTCATACCTCTTCTCCCTCTATAGATGCTCCTGGTGTCTACTCTATTTCTTGTTCCTCCTGTCCTCTTCAGTACTTTGGTGAAACTGGTGAAACTGGCCGATCTCTTTCTGACAGACTTAGGGAGCATAAAAATAGTGTTAGGCTTGCCGACACCAATAATGCTCTTTTCTGTCATGTCAGAGATCACAGTCATCCTATTGATTGGTCTTCTGCTAAAACTGTTTACCCTACATCCAACTTTCACAGTCGTTGTCTTGTTGAATCCTCCCTTATACACAACATTCCTTGTATGAATCTGAGTCCTGGCTTTGTGTTTGTTCATGCTTTCCTTTCCCATTACATTGTTAAATACTCCAAACTTCAGAACACCTGTGACTTAACCTGATTCTTTTTTCCCTTCTCCCTTCCTCTTTCTTCTCTCTCTTCTGTGTTTTCTTTCTTTTGCCTTGGTTATGTTGTTCATTATTATCTTTTTCCCCCTCCGTGTTCTTGCCCCTACCCTATGTGAGCCACTAGCTCCCTTGCAGTGCTCCTCTTTCTTAGTATTTGACTGACTCCACTCCTACTACTACTACCACTATTACTCCTCCACCCCTTTCTCTTGTTCCCGTCCCTCTCAGCTGCCTATATAAACCTCCCTCCCTCCCTTCTTTCAGTTAGTGTGACTTTGTAAATGGTCGAAGTCAGATCGAAACGTCGTCGTATGCTCCTTTCTTCAATTGAGGGTTATTTGTGTGTTGTGTAGTGTAGTACATACATCTGCCATGGGCCAGTAGGAATACACCTATGGCATAATACAAAGAACACTTGGATTTGTTCCTTTATCAAAATTTGCTCTAAATCATGAGCTATGACTTGAAAAAAATTATGGATATGATTTAGGGTACGTATATGAATAATAGACTTCATATTGTTTTGAAGTTGGCATAGGGGTTCCAGGAAAAAGGCCAAGACTGCTGGAGTGTCGGTGCATAACTGGGTGTTCCTTACAGGAAGCAGAGACCATAGAGCACCTTAGGAACAACCTGGCAGTGGATGAACACTACTGCGATGAGGACTTCCCTGCAGATAATACATCTCTCTTCTTCTCCAGTCGCGTTGATCCCAACGTTGAGTGGAAGAGGCCCTATGTGAGTCTTTAAAGGGAGAAGCAGCATTTAGGAATTTTGATTAAAGTCCAATTTCAATTATTTATTTATTTATTGTAACTTACAAAGGTTGTAACTAGTGTAAACTAGAGGTTTCATGAAGCTTGCCTAAAAGTAATAAGACAAAAAATAAATTAATGATTTTTGATAGGGCAACACATCGGTAAAATTTCTGCCAATTGGTAATGATTAGGATGTTCTAGTTTACTTTACATGAACAGATAAATGCTAGAAAATAATTGTAGAGAACGTATTGAACAATATATCATTATACAGTGGACCCCCGAGTTACGAGCACCTCGGAAATCGTACAATTATGTAAGTGTAATATTGTAAGTGTATTTTTGGGGTCTGAAATGGACTAACCTACTTGACATTATTCCTTAAGGGAGAAAATTAGTTCGGTAATGGCACTTGAGCAGCCTTCTGGAATGAATTATGCTCGTAACTCGGGGGTCCACTGTATTGTATTAAAAAAATTCTTAATTTTGAATGTTGCTTTGTGTTGGTATTTTAAAATAAATAAATCATAAATGGTAAAGACTATTACAGATTCGTTTTGTATATTTGTAAACCATGATTCGTGAATAATGTCTGTAACAATCATGACAATCTATTCATGAATAACGAAGAAAACTGTACTAATAGGAGAATAAATCTTGAGGAAAAACAATAATTAATTACCTGTGAGAGTGCATGGATTTGAAACACCCTAAGTCATGAGCATGAGCAACATCCTTCCATTCAAGATTAGAAGGGTTACTGAGTCCCTAGGCCTTGACAACACCTCCACAGTAGCTTCAGAAGATGCCATGTAGTGTATTTTATAAACACTGGCAAAAAGCTAATAATATTCGGAAAAAATACAAATACGTACAGCCTCTCCTCACTTAATGACAGGGTTCCATTCCTAAGAGTAGGTTGGTAAGCAAATTGGTCATTAAGCGAGGAGCATATTGTACTGGTAATGGGTTTGTATGAACCACCTTTAGATACAATGGTACCCAGAGTTTCGGACATAACTCATTCCAGAAGGCTGTTCGAGTGCCATTACTGAACGAATTTGTTCCCATAAGGAATAATTTAAATTAGATTAGTCCATTTCAGACCCCAAAAATACACTTACAAATGCACTTACAATAATACTCTTACATAATTGTTCAAGTTGGGAGCTGTATGAAACTCGGGGTACCACTGAATTTTTTAATGTCACCTTTGCACCATTTATAACATTGGTATATTTTTAAATGTTTATGCAGTAGTGTACTGTATACTGTAATAAACAAAATAGAGGAAATCAGCTCTAATATACATTATTTAGGTGTGCATAGTGGTTGGAGAGCTGGTCGTAAGTCCGAGTGGTTGGTAAATGAGTACGTCACTAAGTGAGGAGAGGCTGTATTATACAGTAGTTATTGCATTATTTTGATTACATCATCAGATACAGTGGAACCTCGGTTTTCGCTTTTAATTCGCTCCAGAGTTTGACGAAAACCAAATTCGACGAAAACTGAAGCAATATTTCCCATAAGAAATAATGTAAATCCAATTAACCCTTTGACTGTCGCAACCCCAAATCCTGAAGTGTCTCCTGGTGTCGCAAAATATTCGAAAAAAAAAATTATTTTTTCTTATCAAAATGTTAAGATTATTTTTCTGATTCTTTTAAGCCCCCAATTTTTTTTTTTGCAATCAGTACTTACCGAGATATAGAGGCATAAAGTTGGCATAAAATGAGTCGCGTATGGCAACAGCGGCGAATGCCACTCACCGGTAAACTTCCTTTCAAAGGTTTCTGTTTTTTTCACTATTTTATTTTCTTGCATAACTTATGTGGCCTGTGAGACCAAAGTAAGGTGCAATGTACAATGGACCCTCGAGTTTCGGTCATAATCCGTTCCAGGAGGTAGACCTTAACTCGAATTGTTCGAAAGTCGAAACCTAATTTCCCATAAGAAATAATGTAAATACAATTAATCCATTCCAGACACCCAAAAATATTCACAAAAAAATTAATTTTGTGAAGATTAATTATAGCTTTACATACACAAAACAATTATAAATACATATACAGTGGTACCCCGACTTACGATGGTCCCCAAACACACCCTTTTATGTAAGTTTATTTTTTTAAATGTTTTTGTAAGTGTAATTTTGGGGGTCTAAAAGGACTAGTCTATTTTACATCATTTCTTATGGAGATAAATTCGTTTGGTAATGGCACTTGAACAGCATTCTGGAATGAAAAAATATCGTAAGTCGGGGTACCACTGTATAAAGTAATAAATTTATAATTAAACATTTAAAATAACATTTACTTACCTTTATTGAAGACAGTTGCTGGCATCTGGAAGATAGGGAGGAGGACAGGGGGAGGGGTTAGTGTTTGGAAGGGGAATCCCCCTCCATAAGGACTTCAGGTAACAAGTCCTTATCTGGGGTTACTTCCCTTCTTTTTCTTTTAATGCCACTAGGACCAGCTTGAGAGTCACTAGACCCCTGTCTAGAAAAATAACTGTCAAGAGTGCTCTGTTTCTGGTGCCTCTAACATTTTCCTGAAGTGGGACAAAGTTTTGTCATTGAAAAGTTGCAGATGTGGCTTGTTTGAGCTTGCTCAAGGTGGTGTTTTTCAACAAATGTCTGCACATTATTCCATTTGGAACAAATTTCCTTAATCTCTGAAGAAGTTACTACCTCACCCTGTCCATCCTCCTCCTGTGAATCAATTTCCTCTGCTGTCGTCTGATGCTGTTCCTGATGAAGCTCTTGCAGCTCTTCAGTGGTTAGGTCTACCCTGTGCTCCTCCACCAACTCTTCCACATCCTCACCACTCACCTCCAACCCCAGGCTGTTCCTCTATGCCATAATATCTTCCAAAATAGGCTCAGGGTCAGGGTCAGCCTCAAATCCTTCAATATCCCTCTTGTCAACACAATCCAGCCACAGTGGTCTCCAAGCAGAGTTCAAAGTCCTGGAAGTCACTCCCTCCCAAGCCTTGCCTTTAAGGCCTATGCAATGGAGGATACTGAAATGATCTTTCCAGAACTCTCTTAGGGTAAACTCAGTGTCTGAGGTCACTTCAAAGCACTTTTGAAACACTGCTTTTGTGTACAGTTTTTTGAAGTTAGAAATGACCTGCTGGTCCATGGGCTGGATGAGAGGAGTGGTGTTAGGAGGCAAGAACTTCACTTTTATAAAACTGAAGTCCTCAGACAAATAGTCTTCCAAGTTGTGAGGATGAGCAGGAACATTGTCCAGTAGCAGGAGGCATTTGAGTCCCAATTTCTGTTCCAGGAGGTATTTCTTCACACTGGGGCCAAACACTCCAGTGAGCCATTCCAGGAAAATTGCCTTCGTGACCCATGCCTTGGTGTTAGCCTTCCAAAACACACACAAATTATTCTTGTACACATTGTTTCTTGAACACTCTGGGCTTCACTTTAAAATCCCCAATAGCATTACCACACAACATGAGAGTTAGCCTGTTTCATAGGCTTGTGTCCTGGCAGTGCCTTTTCCTCCTGAGTAATGTAGGTCCTGTTTGGCATTTTCTTCCAAAAGAGGCCTGTTTCATCACAATTAAACACTTGTTGAGGTTCAAATTTTTCAGTGTCTACGAACCCCTTGAATTCCTGCACAAACTTTTCAGCAGCACGCTTGTCTGAACTGGCTGCCTCACCATGCTTCACAACACTGTGTATGCCACTATGTTTCTTAAATCTCTCAAACCAGCCTCTGCTGGCTTTAAAATCACTCACATCAGCACTGGTTCCAGGCATTGTCTTGACAAGATCTGCATGCAACTGCCTTACCTTTTCACAAATTATCGCCGTGGAAACACTATCACCCGCTATCTGTTTTCATTGATCTACACCGCCAACAACTTTTTAACCTCATCCACTGTTTTCGATCTATTTTTGGCAAACATGTCAACACCTTTTGCAACATTAGCTTCCTTGATTTCTTTTCTCTTTGCCAGGATAGAGGTGATAGTAGATTGGTTTTTGTTGTACATCCTGTACATATACAATGACTGGACACTTTCCATCAACTGCTATTAGCACTTGGAAGCTTGAAGCTGTGTGTGTGTGTGTGTGGACATCTAAATTTGCTGAGTCACTGTAAGGCAGCTGTCAAAATGACATATTATACCATTACTCACCACCCTCACTGCCTGTCAACATGTCAACACAAATGGGGTCCCATGTCTTCTTCCCCCACAACCTCCTTCCTTTCCTTCCTATTATTATTATTATAATAAAAAAAAGCGCTAAACCACAGGGGTTATACAGCTCTTTCCTTCTTAGCTTCCTTTCTTCCTTCCTCTCATCTCTTCTTTCCTTCCTTCCTTCCTTACTTTCTTCCTTCCTTCCTTCTGGTATCCTGGGCATCGCTTTCGGTCACAAACTCCTCAAAAACCATGAAATTCATCTTCAGAGACACTTCCATCTGTGTTAGAGCTATCACTGGGAAAGAGAAGAGTCCCAGATGTGCCCAGGAGTCAGATAATTCTTACCGCTAGGCATGCTGAACAAGGACTACTGAAATGGCATTCCCACAATGCACCACTGGCTGCCCGATTTTTTTTTTATACAGTGGACCCCGGCTAACGATCACCCCGGAAATCGTACAATTATGTAAGTATAATATTGTAAGTGCTTTTGGGGGGTGTTTATTTTTGTTGGTCTGAAATAGACTAACCTACGTGACATTATTTCTTAACCCTTAAACGGTCCAAACGTATATATACGTTCTTACCGCTACTGCCCCGAATATTTTGAAAAAAAAAAAATATTTTTTTTATATAGAAATGAAGAGCACATTTTTTTAAGTGTATTAGAATTAAAAAAAAAATCTAGGGTCAGTAGTTACCGAGATATGAGGCGGAGAAGTTGGCTCTAGATGCTCACCTGACAGCAACAGGAGTCCTGCCGCTTGCAGAATCGTTGCCGATATACCTTTTTTTCTCATTTTTTTATTATTTTATATAATTTTCATGTTCTGATAATTACAATTTGTAGTAGTTCTTGTGATTTCATAGCCAATCTGTGTTCTGACAGTAATATTAGGTACTGAAATTGTACTCAAATGATAATAATAATGATAGTGCATAGTAATAATAATAATAATAATGATAGTGCATAATAATAATAATAATGATAGTGCATAATAATAATAATAAAAATAATGATAATAATAACAATAATAATAATAATAATAAAAATAAATAATAATAATAATATGTAATAATCATTACAATAAATTTCAACCCTAAGCATTATGGAAGATATGTGTCACTGCCTTATCTCATCTGATCTCCACTAATCATGACTGGTGACATTTGGTGTGGGGTGAGGCTAGTCTTATCTCTTCCTATCAGTCCAGTAATTACAGTGATGACATTTGAAGCTTTCACTGCTTCCCTTTATTTGTTACTCAAATTTGTCTGTATCTGTCTGTCTGTCTTTCTGTCTGTCTGTGTGTGTGTGTCTTTCTGTATGTCGTCTCCTTTCTTTCTGCTTGTCTCAGAGAGTAGCTCATGAACCAAATGGTATTACGCAGATCCCAAGCACAGTATAACACTTTGCCTGGATTTTTTTAGTTATCCTAGGTAATTTACACTAGGTATAATTGTGTTCCTGTGAGATAGAGACAGATAGAGACAAAGACACAGATAAATACAGACAGACAGACGGATACAAAGACAGCCAATCAGGTACCCAGCTGGCAAGCCAGCTGCTGGCAGCCAGGTGGCCAGCCAGGTGGCCAGCCAGCCAGCCAGCTGGCCTGCCAGCCTGCCGACATCACTTTCCACTTAAAAAAGGAGTGTTAATATGACATGACATCAGTGAATCCTTGGTGTTTGCTCTAGCTGGCTCTCAATTTAACTGGTGCTCCCAAAAGGTACTAAGTGGTCCCAGATTTTTTTAATATGGCGCACACCGAGTGTTAGGACCCTTTCTATGCTGACCAGGCATCTCAGGCCAATCATGCCAAATTTGAAGGAATGAAAAATAAAACGTAAATATACGTTTGGGGCAGTAGCGGTAAGAACGTATATATACGTTTGGACCGTTTAAGGGTTAAGGAAGTAAATTCGTTCGGTAATGGCACTTGAGCAGGCTTCTGCAATAAATTTTGATCGTTAGCTGGGGGTCCACTGTATAGTGCACACTGACCATGGAGACCCATTCTCTCACATGTGGGCCTACCAGCTTTCTCCTGCTTGGATTCGAAGCCGCTAGAATTTATGCGTTTTAATACGTCAAACACATTGGCTCATAAGATGTATATATACAACCGAAACAGTCAAAGGGTTAATCTGTTCCAGACACCCAAAAATATTAACAAAAAATACATTTTATAGAGAATAACTATAGTTTTACATACAGAAAACAATGAGAAATAAATATGAAGCACTAATTTTAATGGATAAATGAACATTTAAATCAGTTTTACCTTTATTGAAGACTCTTGTTGGCATATAGAAGATGGCATATAGTCAAACACATTGGCTCATAAGATGTATATATACAACCGAAACAGTCAAAGGGTTAATCTGTTCCAGACACCCAAAAATATTAACAAAAATACATTTTATAGAGAATAACTATAGTTTACATACAGAAAACAATGAGAAATAAATATGAAGCACTAATTTTAATGGATAAATGAACATTTAAATCAGTTTTACCTTTATTGAAGACTCTTGTTGGCATATAGAAGATGGCAAGGAGGGGAGAGAGAGGAGAGTTTATTGTTTGGAAGGGGAATCCCCTTCCATAAGGACTTCAGGTATCAAGTCCCTATCTGGGGTTACTTTCCTTTGTCTTTTACTGGCACTAGGACCAGCTTGACAGTCACTGCACCCCTGTTGCACAAAAAATCTGTCCAGAGAGGTCTGTTTCTGGCATCTCTTTAAGATTTGCTTAAAATGGGACACGGCATTGTCATTGAACATGTTGCAGACACGACTTGCAACAGCTTTGTTCGGGTGATATTTCTCCACAAAACTTTGCACCTCACTCCACTTCCTCCTCCTCTGAAGCAATTTCCTCAGCTGTGATCTGTTGCTGTTCCAGTTGAAGGTGTTGCAGCTCTTCAGTGGTTAGCTCTTCCCTGTGGTCGTCCACCAACTCTTCCATGTCCTGGCCACTCACCTCCAACCCCATGGACTTCGCCAAAACCACAATAGATTCCACAACAGGCGTAGGGTTGTCAGGGTCAGCCTCAAACCCTTCAAAATCCTTCTCTTGGACACATTCTGGCCACAATTTTCTCCAAGCAGAGTTCATCGTCCTGGAAGTCACTTCCTGCCAAGCCTTATCTATAAGGCTTATGCAATTGAGGATATTGAAGTGATTCCTCCAGAATTCTCTTAGGGTCAATTCAGTGTCCAAGGTCACTTCAAAGCACCTTTGAAACATTGCTTTGGTGTAGAGTTTTTTGAAGTTTGAAATGACCTGCTAGTCCATGGGCTGGATGAGAGTGGTATCAGGGAGTAAGAACTTCATTGTGATAAAACAAACTCCTCCAACAATTGGTCTAACAAGTCTGGAGGATGAGCAGGAGCATTGTCCATTACCAGGAGGCACTTGAGTGGCAATTTATTTTCCAGGAGATATTTCTTCACACTCGGGCCAAACACTTCATTGACCCACTCAATGAAAATTTGCCTCATGACCCATGCCTTATTGTTAGCCTTCCACATCACACACAGTTTACTCTTGATGACATTGTTTTTGGTTGAACACTCAAGGATTTTCAGAGTGATACAGCAGTAAAGGCTTCACTTTGAAATCCCCACTAGAGTTACAACAGAATAAAAGAATTAGCCTATCCTTCATAGGCTTGTGTCCTGGCAGTGCCTTTTCCTCCTGCGTGATGTAGGTCCTCTTTGGCATTTTTTCCAAAAGAGGCGTTTCATCACAATTGAAGACTTATTGGGGGAGGAATCCTTCAGCCTCTACGTACTGCTTGAATTCATCAACAAATTCTTCGGCTGCACGTTTGTCCAAACTTGCAGCCTCGCCATACCTTAACACACTGTGTATGCTAGATCACTTCTTTAAGTTGTGAAACCAGCCTCGTTTGACAGGCATATTCTTTATGAAATTTGCATGCAATTGCCTTGCCTTTTCGCAAATTATCGCCTCCACAACACTATCTCCCGCTAACTGTTTTTCGTTGATCCACACCAACAACTTCTCAACATCTTCGATTGTTTGCAATCTATGTTTCGTTAGCACACTTACCCCTTTTGCAACATCAGATTCCTTGATTTTTTTTTCTTTGCCAGGATGGAATTGATCATTGATGAGGACTTCCCGTACATCTTGGCGAGATCGACCACACGTATGCCACTTTTGTACTTTTCTACAAGTTCTTTCTTGAATTCTATCGTGTTTCTCACCTTTATCAGAGGGCTGGCACTCGGAACTTTCTTTAGCCTCATGGTGGCTTATTTAGCAGTCGCACTCAATAAACAAGCACAAAAAACAATCATTACGAAATGTTTCGTATGAACGCGCAGAGTAATGTTCACTCGATGAGAAACAAAGCATGGGATGCTTTGTGTGGGTACGGCAGGCGGACATGTTCAGTATGGCGGATGAAAACCAAGGTGATGAACGAAAACTGGGACAATATTTTGACGAAAAAATTTGTCAAAAACTGAATTCGATGAAAACCAGGTCAAACGAAAACCAAGGTTCCACTGTATAATAATAATGCAATAAAAATACTTTGAAAAATGGTATAAACAAGCGGATTGCACCAAAATGTTATTTTCTGATTACACTTGCTCGTCCCGTTAAAATGCACACTTGCACACAAACACACAATTGTAAGTTGAGAAAAAAGATTATAAGAAGACATTGATGAGCTTGAGCTTAATATATTCCTGTTAGAACACCCTCGTGTGTTGAGAAATGGAAGGTTGTGCCATACGAACCTTGCAGGGATATGATAGATTCCAATAAATCTTTAGCCTTTTTCTAAATGTTATCTTTAGTGTATAATAATAATAATAATATCTTTATTTACTTTAAAGGAGGGGTCTGAGATAGTGACAGCTGGGAGGGACTTTTCTCAGCTGTAGTATCTGAGCTCCTCTGCAAAGACAGTGATTATGTATGAGTGTGGTGAAAGTGTTGAATGATGATGAAAGTTTTTTCTTTTTGGGGATTTTCTTTCTTTTTGGGTCACCCTGCCTCGGTGGGAGACGGCCGACTTGTTGAAAAAAAAAAAAATCTTTATTTACTACAAGTACATGTACAAGATATACAGGCCTAGCTGACATCAATGACATATACAGTGGTACCTCGATTTATGAGCTTAATTCGTTCCAGACGGCTATTCAAGTGTCGATACCGAAGGAATTTTTTCCCATAAGAAATAATGAAAATTAGATTAATCCATTTCAGACCCCCAAAAATACACTTACAAAAGCACCTACAAAAATACACTTACATAATTGTTCGAGTTGGGAGCTGCTCGTAAGTAGAGGTACCACTGTACTACTATTTAGAAAGCCACTTGTTATGCAGAGCATTTTGGGCAAATTAGGTCAGTTTTGTCCCAGGATGCGACCCACACCAGTCGACTAATAATAATAATAACTCCCAGGTTCCCATTTTACTGATGGGAACATAGACATCTGGTGTAAAGAAACAGGCCCAATGTTACTACCCTTGCTGGGAATCGAACCCAGACACTCACCATGTGAAGCAAGAGCTTTAGCCACCAGGCCACGGGAACAATTGATTAAAACGTGTTCCTTTGCCACGTTTTCTCCATTACACTATTGCAGCACATTTTCAGATAATACTCCATAAAATTCGACTAACATGGTGTTACTTCTGGGGAAAAAATTTGGAGCGCTGTGAGCTGGACCCCTCCATCTATTTGGCTCTTGGGCAGCCTGCCTGTGGATCAGTCCACTGTCTTTGTGGGGGAGACCTAGCTTCTTCACCTGCCTTCCCTGTCCCACCTCTCATTTGTCCGTACATATGTGTCCCATACAACTCTCGGATCTGTGTTTGTAATTAAATTATTTAACCCTTTCACTGTCGAGACCCCTGATCCTGAACTCACTTTCAGTCCAATAATTCCCCACCCTTAAAAAAAAAAAAAATTCTTATGAAATGATGAGAACTTTTCCTGATGGTAATGACACCAAAAGTACGAAATTTAATGGAAAACTCGTATGGAGTTACGCTCTCACGAATGTATATGTCATTTGTGTATGAACCTCCTTTTAGTGGGTAAATTCTAGAGGTGGTTTTGATATTGATTTTGCATGTGAAGAAATATTTTAAGATTTCTTTTTACAATTTACTGAATGACTGTTTCTTTTGTCCTTCTGCCCAGTATGAATGTTTTGGTCTCTGCTCTATATCAGTATCTCAGTGTAGATTATTTTTCATTTATTGTGATATGTTCTTTCTTAACCCTTTGGGGGTCCAAGGGGTCTCTCTGAAACTCGTTCTCAGGGTCCACGAATTAAAAAAAAAAAAAAAAAAAAAATATTTTTCTTATGAAATGATAATCTTTTTCCGATCATAACGCCACAAAAATTATGAAATTTGATAAAAAACTAATGGAATTATGCTTTCGCGAAGTTAGCGGTATCCATGACATTTACGCATCGTCGATTTCGCCCACTTTGAGCCCTATTTTCGGCAAATTCCAATGTTTCAGTCTACTAAAATTATAGCTATTTCGCTAGAACTCCATTTCTTCTATCGATTGAGTACAAGAAACTGCCTATTTACCAATTTCAACTACCTAAAATAGTGGTTAGAAAATGGCAATTTGGCCAATTTCACACAAATTTCAGACGATGCCAATCTCACAAAAAATAGAAGATTTACTGTTATGTATACAACTGCATCATTGTAAAAATGGTATAAATAATATCAGCGCACTTGTGCAAGAATATTAGACTCTCCAGTTGATGTGTATTGGACGCATGGTGTGATTTGTTTACTCTTGAACATTGGCAAAAATCAAACATTTTCGCTACTTTGCGCTCAGTTTCAAGGTACTTGTCATCATGAAACCAGTCAAAATTATCTCTATTTCTGTAATATATCATCTATTCTATAAAATGAGACTAAGAAAACGAGAATACAGTGGTACCCCGGTTTACGATATTTTTTCATTCCAGAATGCTGTTCAAGTGCCATTACCAAACGAATTTATCTCCTTAAGAAAAGTTGTAAAATAGACTAGTCCTTTTAGACCCCCAAAATTACACTTACAAAAGCATTTAAAAAAATAAACTTACATAAAAGGGTGAGTTTGGGGACCATCGTAAACCGGGGTACCACTGTACAAGCATAAATACCATACGAAAATAGACTGCAAAGTCGCTGTTTTAAACCAAAAACACGGTCAGTTTTTTTTTTCTCATTATGCACTGTGTGGTGCAGGAATTTTTTTATACTGCGCACACTGACCGCACAGACCCATTCTATCACATCTAGGCCTAACAGCCTGTTTCTGCTTGATTTGAGGGCGCTAGAATTTAGGCGTACTAGTTCGTCAATAACCCCAGGGCATAAGTCGTACTAGTACGACCAAAACCTCGAAAGGGTTAAACAATAGAGGAACTTTTTTTTTTTCATCTGTACTGTCTTCTATGTTTGCTTTCAATATTTGATCAGTCTGTGGGCTTTTTCAAAGGAGCACATTTCATACAGACATTGTATGCTTCTGTATTCAACTCAAGAGCCCTTCAGTGGTATCATGGCACCTCCCTTCAATGTGTGCGAAGAAAGACAGGCTCACACACTAAAACAGTCTTTAGTGTTCATAAAGCCAACCATATAAGTTCAAATGAACACTACATTAAATGACAAATCACTTTATTGCTAATATATATGATATATCCATAATTTGCATCAAAAAGATAATCAGCAAAAATATGAGAAGACTGTAATTTGTGAAATTACTCTCCAGCGAGATACAACTATTTAACCTATCCTTTCAAGAGAAATACCTTGATACCAATGAGGTTTGATTTTGATCCAAGGAATCAGAGCTTCCCTTCCCTTCCTTGGATTAAACATGCTTTACTGCCATTTCCCATGTCCTGTATGACCCAATGCATTTAGCACTTTCCAAAATAATAATAATAATATTTTACTGTGGATTGTGATAAGAGCTTGTAGTGATATGTCTAGTATCTATTTTTTTAGCACTACCACCCATATGCTGTCATCCTAGTGTACAAGAAACTAGCCACCCCACTCAAGCCACACAAATTAATGTTTATTTTTAAAATTCACTTAGCAGGCAGAACACTTGAAATGTAAATGTAAATATGAGGGGCCTTTTTTAGGATATATAATAATACTTATATTCAAAAACTAAGGAGGGAATGGTAATTACAGTCATCCCTCGGTTTTCGATTGTCCCAGTTTTCACCGATTTTGGTTTTCGCTGACTTTTTTCGGGGAAAATTTGTCTCAGTTTTCGCCGATTGTCTTAGTTTTCGCTGAACGTATGGGACCTGTCCACCAGTGCCGCGCACATACAAAGGCCGTAGGCCCGCCACCCATGCACCCTCCAGCACCTCCCATGCACATTGGTAACGCAGTCTAGCATTGTTTATGCTTGAGTGAACATCACCCCAGGAGTTCATACAAAACATTTATTAACAATTCATTCTTTTTGGCCCTTGATTATTGTGTGTGACTACTAAATAAGTTACCATGGGCCCAAAGAAAGCTCCTAGTGCCAGTTCTTTGGTAAAGAAAGTGAGGAACACTGTAGAAATGAAGAAAGAAATAATAGAAAAATATGATAGTGGTGTACGTATTGCCGAGCTCGCCAGGATATACAAGAAAAACCCATCACCCATCAGTTCCATTGTGGCAAAGAGAAAAGAAATCATGGAAGCTAATGTTGCGAAAGGGGTGAATACGATAACGAAACAGAGATCACAAACAATGGAAAATATGGAGAAATTGTTATTGGTGTGGATAAACCAAAAACTGCTAGCGGGTGATAGTGTTGTGCAATCCATCATATGTGAAAAAGCAAGGCAGTTGCATGCCAATCTTGTAAAGAAAATGCCTGGAACCAGTGTTGATGTTGATGAATTTAAGGCCAGCAAAGGCTGGTTCGAAAACTTCAAGAAGCGAAGTGGCATACACAGTGTTGTAAGGCATGGTGAGGGTGCCAGTTCAGATAAAGATGGGGCTGAAAAATTTGTGCGTGAGTTTAAAGAATATGTAGAGGCAGAAGAATTTTAACCCCAACAAGTGTTTAATTGTGACGAAACAGGCCTCTTTTGGAAGAAAATGCCAAGGAGGACCTACATCATGCAGTAGGAAAAGGCAATGTCAGGACACAAGCCTATGAAAGACAGGCTAACTCTTATGTTATGTGGGAACGCTAGTGGGGATTTAAAAGTGAAGCCTTTACTCGTGTATCACTCTGAAAATCCCAGTGTTCAGGAACTACAGTGTTGACAAGAGTAAATTGTGTGTGTTTTGGAAGTCTAATGCTAAAGCATGGGTCACTAGGGAAATTTTCCTGGAATGGTTTAATCAAGTGTTTGACCCCAGTGTGAAGAAATATCTATTGGACAATAAATTGCCACTTAAGTGCCTCCTGGTAATGGACAATGCTCCTGGTCATCCTCAAGACTTGGAAGACCAAATGTCTAAGGAATTCAAATTTGTAAAAGTGAAGTTCTTGCCTCCTAACACCACTCCTCTCATCCAGCCCATGGACCAGCAGGTCATTGCAAACTTCAAAAAACTGTACACCAAAGCAATGTTTCAAAGGTGCTTTGATGTAACCTCAGACACTAGATTGACCCTAAAAGAGTTCTGGAAGGCTCACTTCGATATCTTTCATTGCATAGGCCTTATAGATAGAGCTTGGCAGGGAGTGACCTCCAGGACGATGAACTCTGCTTGGAGAAAGTTGTGGCCAGATTGTGTCCCAGAGAGGGATTTTGAAGGGTTTGGGGATGACCCTGAGGAGCCTATGGAAGTTGTGGAAAGTATTGTGGAATTGGGGACTTCCATGGGGTTGAATGTGAATGGAGAGGATGTGGAAGAGTTGGTGGAGGACCACAATGAAGATCTAACCACTGAAGAGCTGCAACAACAACAAAACAGATCTGAGGAAATTGCTTCAGTGGAGGAAGAAAGATGTAAGGTGCCTTCTTCAGAGATTAAGGAGATTTGTGCAATGTGGAGTAGGGTGCATTCATTTGTGGAGGAACATCACCCTGACAAAGATGTTGCAATCCGTGCTGGCTACTTTTACAATGACAATGCCGTGTCCCATTTTAGGGACATTTTAAAGAGCCGCCAGACACAGAGCTCTCTGGACAGATATTTAGTGCCACAGGTGTGCAGTGACTCACAAGCTGGTCCTAGTGGGATTAAAAGACAAAGAAGGGAAGTGACCCCAGATGAGGACTTGGTACCTAGAGTCCTTATGGAGGGATTCCCTTCCAAAATTAGGTCTCTTCCCTCTCCCATCTTCCCTCTCTCCCATCCAGCAACATCAGTCTTCAATAAAGGTAAGTGCCACATTCAGTTCATTCATTTGTGCATGTAAATCAATCTTTAAGGCCCCCAAAAATTTTTTTTCCAAACTTCTGGGTTTCTGGAACGGATTAATTGAATTTCCATTATTTCTTATGGGGAAAATAGTTTTGGTTTTCGCCGATTTTGGTTTTAGCCGATCCATCTGGAACGGATTAAAATCGAAAACCGAGGGATGACTGTAATTCTATGGTGGTGCACAGGAGCTGCACGAGAACCCTAAGGTATTTGTGGATGGTGCCAGCAGAAGGGACGTGGTGCAAGGTGCTCTAGGGGATTGCTGGTTCCTCTCCTCCTGCGCTGCAATTGCCAGGAAGCCCAAACTTGTAGAGAAGGTTAGTACCTTACCAAAGGTAAGGAGGGAAGTACCTGCATGATGCCTTGCATGAGGAAGAGAAGTACCTGCACAATGTTTTACATGAGGGAAGGAAATATCTGCATAATGCTCCACTGATATAGCAAAGTAAATGCACAATGTCTCACACTTCCACTATGTTCTAAACAAGCCCAGTAACACCTAAGTGTCAGAAAATATACATACTGTACTTTATATTCACAAGTCGACAAATTGAAATTTCACACTATCATGACTGACAGTATGGTGATAGAAATTATGTGGCCTATTCCCAGTCTTGGTTATACCATGTATGTTCCATGAATAAATAATTTTAGCTTAGTGGCAGAGCACTCGTCAAAACCAAAGTGCTAGGGTTTCATAGGTGCCTGTTATTCGACTTTGGTAGCATCCTAGGGGAAAAAGACCAATGGATTCAAACTTGAATAAGCCACAATATTTGCTTTTCTTGAATTATTCTGGTAAGGATAGTGTCCATTCCACAACCTGTGGTGCAGGTGTAGTGCAGTATTGCCATTTTATGGGAATTTCTCACAAATTTTGGAGAGAAATGACCTCATATGGGAAATTTTGTGGGAGAACATTTATAAATTTTTATCATTATATTTATGGAAATTTGATTCTTGGTGAGAGGTTTTATGGGAATTTTGTTGTGTATAATTTTGGGAAAAAATGTGCACACTCAGGCTAATTTTTCTAGAAATATTCACATAGCAACACACATTTGATGTTTAAAAAATTAAATAATGGTGTAGGTAAATTACATGTTAAAAGGGAGTTTACTACCTTGGGAAAAATGTCTGTGATGATCTGTCCCTGACATATCTCCTTCCTGTCCAATTGCTCCTGGTCTCCACTCACTGATCCCACTCGAGTTACGCAATTCTACTCTTAGAACATAGTTGCCCATCAGTGAGACAGATGTCATAAGTTATAAAATGTACAATAAGAAGTATAGTTCAGCATGGAAAAAAATACTGATGTTAGCCAAGAAATTGAATTGGGTGTAGTTTTTTCAACCCAGAATCTTAGGTTATAAAGATGTATAACACATTACTTATTAACAATGAAGAGATTCCTCATAATCTTACCAACTACATTATTGTGTTTCACTGGTCCCACAGCATGCAACTGTTACCAGCTATCCATGTCTAATGCACATCAATGGTTGGCTGATGGGAGGGAAAGGAGGATTAGAGGATGGATTAGTGATACCCACTTTTCACCTTAACCTGGCTTACTGTACTTATCCAATTACTTTCAGCACTTTTCCCCCACACTATAATACACTGAACAGTATTAATTTACATTATTCTATGAAACCACAACTTGCATTTCATATTAATACATTTAAAATATACATAAAATATTGGTTAGTCTTGAGGATAGGGCCAGTGGTCAGTCTGGCAACCGTAGTGATAATCTGTTGTAAACAAATGGGGAAGTATGATAATAATAGTATATATAATACTAACACGTAGATGAGTAAGATATGTGCAAAAGTTGGGCAAATTTACTGTTGAAAAAGTTTTGCCTACACAGTAGGCTTCTTTAGACAAATACAGAGAAGATAAAAGCCGTGATCAGTCCATCAACCTTGAAATAGTAGTAGTATTGAGGTTGTCAGTCTTTCAGCCTGGAGACATTTCATTTCCAGGTTTGAACAATACAAGTGGTAGTGAGGCAATGGGGAAAGGAGAGTGAGACCCTTGCTTCACTTACTGTACTCCCATATCTCACCCTCTCCTTTCCCACACCATATGCTATATGTCTAGTCACCTAATACTCTTTCTTATGAATGTCAATATACTGTATACCAGTTTAGAAGAATATTTAAGGAGATTAAAAAATAAGGTGGTGTTGGACTTGGGTGATCACATAAGAAAAAAAAGAGAACATCCAATCTGGTTGTAAATTGAATTTTTGCAACGTATAGCAGTATAAATAGGGTTGCCATTTTTTATGCAAATTTGCACAATGCAAATCTGCACAAAATTTTGATAATCTATGAATGATGTTTAGCACATTATAAAAATATGATCTATTCTGGGAGGGGCAATGAAGGCTATCGTCATTCCTAATGTAACAATGAAAGGTCTCCTTTCTTTTTAACACTAAAACAATCATCAGTACTAACACAACTACCCTCATGCCAGGTGGTGCCCTCTGACCAGGTGCTGGTAGGCGAGGGGTACACAGGCCTGGTGGTGTGCTGGTTCTGGCGTTTCGGGGAGTGGGTGATGGTGTGTGTGGATGACAGACTTCCCACCAAGGATAACAAACTGATTTTTGCCAGAGGTGATGACCCACAGGAATTTTGGGTCGCCCTTGTGGAGAAAGCCTATGCCAAGTAAGTCATCAGTAGGCTTAGCTGTAATAATAGTACAGTGGACCCCCGGATTTCGTACTGCTCCCAACTCGAACAATTATGTAAGTGTATTTCTGTAAGTGCTTTTGTAAGTATATTTTTGGGGGTCTAAACGGACTAATCTAATTTACATTATTCCTTATGAGAACAAATTCGTTCGGTAACGGCACTTGAACAGCATTCTGGAACGAATTATGGCCGATAACCGGGGGTCCACTGTATGTCTAATAGAGCCTTGGTGGACATTGTTAAACCAAGTCTGATTCAGGGTAGGCCATTGTCATAGTGGACCTAACCTGATTAATTTTATGCCTAGCCTATTACAATGCTGTTTTGGTAAAGTTTATCATGATACAGTGTCTTAATAAAGTTCAGCATAATATACTGTTTTAATAAAAACAGTATAATATACAGTACTCAATTTTAATAGATATAATATATACAGTAAACCCTCTCATAATGCTTGGGATAAATTCCTGGAAATCATCACCTTATAAAAAAAGTTAGGTAAAGTGTAAAAGAACATATTGGAAATATAGTGTTATGTTCTAAACACTTCCAAAAATGCCAAACAACTTTTTTAAATATTGTAATGTGTAAAAAAATATTACAAATTTGACCTTACCTTTACTAGTTGTTGATGTTTGTTGATTTGGAAATGTGTGGAGAGGGCTGATTTCTCTTTTCTGGGCTGAGGTGGTTGCCTGTGATACTTTTGTGGATGTAGAATTGTTAGTAGCTGATGGAGGTACTGAAGTGCTCAATTATTCTGTAATGCATATATAGACTGTCTTACCCTGCAGTACATCATAAAGCTGACAATAAGGCTTCATTGCTTGCTCGAGGTTCTGCTTCAGAGCAATACTCCTAGACATGTCAGGGTCCTAATCAGTGAAAAAGTTTGCAAATTAACTATAATTTGGAACTGTTAACAACTCCTGCAGTGTTAACTGTTTATATTCAAGTTTTTCCTCATTGTCTTCTTTTATCTTCCTGTCTTAACTGGGACTTGAGCTTCACCAGTGTTACAAAATGCGACATCTATTATTATAAACATCTACCAGAGAATACTAGAAGGCCAACTTATTGATACTCTTTAGCATCTGTCCTGTTTCTGGCTTTGCAACAGTTCGTCAGTTTTAAGTAAACTGGATTACAACTGGTTGAATAAATGTTAACAAATAAATATTAAGAACCTTAATAACAAAAAGATGTCTAGGTTTAATAATATTTCCAGTCAAGAATATGTTTATTTCTGTATGCCATATAGATAGTTTAAATGAATCAATACAATAGTAGGCATAAAAGAAAGCCACTAATTAAGCAATGCATTTCAGGCAACTAATCATAAGGTTTATATGTCACTTTAAGAACTAGACATAAACTATTAAGTAGTACTTCTAATGCAGTTAACTACAATAAGAAAGGTAGCTAATGACAAATGGTCATTTACAAAAGAATTGCATATTATTTAAACTGATTCAATGATCTTTAGTTTCACTGTATAGTGATTGAATAGAGATGATGAAGATAAAGCAAGTTACTTAGATTACAGTACAAATTAAATGGGACAAGATACAGTGGTACCTCGAGTTACGATATTTTTTCGTTCGAGAATGCTGTTCAAGTGCCATTACCAAACGAATTTATCACCATAAGGAATAATGTAAAATAGACTAGTCCTTTTACACCCCCAAAAATATACTTACAAAAGCATTTAAAAAAATAAACTTACATAAAAGGGCGATTTTGGGGACCATCGTAACTCGAGGTACCACTGTATGTTGGATAGGATGGATAATGAGAACCTTCAAAACTAGGGATGCCAAGCCAATGATGATTATCTTCAAATCGCTTGTTCTCTCTATTCTGGAATATTGCTGTACACTAATGTTCCCTTTCAAGACAGGTGAAATTGCAGACCTGGAGAATAAACAGAGAACTTTCACTTCACGTATAAGTACAATAAAGCACCAAATTACTGGGAATGGACCCCCGAGTTTCGTAAACCCCGGAAATCGTACATTTATGTAAGTATAATATTGTAAGTGCTTGTGGAATAGTATTTTTGGGGGTCTGAAATAGACTAACCTACGTGACATTTTTTCTTAAGGGGGTAAATTCGTTCGGTAATGGCACTTGAGCAGACTTCAGGAGTGAAGTTTTTACGAAACTCGGGGGTCCACTGTACGTATACTGCTTTTATAATGAGTGACATGTCTACACTATTCATAGGTACTGCATTTAACAGCTCACCATATTAGCACAAGGCTCACCAAAATAGTGCATAGGTCACCATACCACTCCATGGTTCACCATACTAGTGCATGGCTCACCATAGTAATGTATGGTGGACCATCCTAGTGTATGACAGACCATAATATTTCATAGTGGACCATATTAGTGTATGGGTAATATCCCCATCCCCACTTGCTACTTATCATCACAGGTTGCATGGATCATATGAAGCGTTAGAGGGAGGTCAGAGCATGGATGCCCTGGTTGACATGACAGGAGGCCTGGCCGAGAGGTACGACATGGAAGACATTCCAGATAAGGATAATCTCTACAAACTCCTCCTGAAGTCCTCTATGAATGGTGCCTTCATCACTTCATCTAGAAAGGTACTCAGAGGATGATCTCCAGGCAGTAATTAATCAGTAATGGTGATATTAGCTGTAGATGCTAGTGGTGTGGTAGTAACAGTATTGGGGTAGCTGTAGGTACTTATGATGTGGTACCTATAGGTACTTGTGATGTGGTAGATTCAGGCACTAATGATAGAGCAGATGCAGGTACTAATGATGTGACAGTAATAGGTGCATTAGCTCTGAATACTAGTAATGTTGTAGTACTAGTGATGGCTATACTAGGTATTAATGATGTGGAGGCATCATACTGTTTTATATAAAGTATTATTTTTCATATTCAATAATTAATTTTGTTTGTTAACCTGGTTTTGTATTGTTTTTGTATGTTATCCAATTTTTGGTATATTCTATCTATACAGTAGGGCCCCATTTATACGGCAGGTTAGGTTCCAGGCTACTGCCGGAAAGCAGACTTCGCTGAAAAGCAGAACTCCATTTTTTTCCCATTTATAAATGCAAATAAATGCCAGATAAGATAACAAGTTTACACTAACATATATTAAGTTAGCAATAGAACTAGGCATTAAAAAGTAAAATACACACACACAGTACACTCATTATTTACCTCAAAATATTTGTAGTCTTAATGTAGGGCAAAAGGTGAGTAGTATTTACTGTAAGAAGTCAGGAGGGGTGTGGTAGGTATGGTAGCTACCATACCTACTATCTACCAGGAGGGGTGGCCCTCCTGGCCACCCCACCCACACATACTATACAACACCCTAGAGTGATACAATGCATATACAGTACACTCATTACTTACCTTAAAATATTTGTAGTCTTAATGGTCTTAATGTAAGGTGAGAGGTGAAAAGTATTTATTTGTAGAAAGTCGTGTGGAAGGTATGGCATCTTGCCTGGCCACTCCCACCTACTGCTGACAGGGTTAGCAGTGGAGTGACACTTGATGATAAAGCACTGCTCCAGGGAACCCTGGCTTTATTTGTTTTCACTGTTACACACAAACATGTATCTGTCTGTCTGTCTAGCTCTGCTTATCTGTCTGCCTGTGTATGTCTGTCTTTCCGTCTGCTTGTCTCTCTGTCTCAGGGAGCAGCTAGTAAACCAACAGGTTTACGAGCCGCTCCCTGATTCCTGAGCAAGTGAAAATGTGTATTACTTGCATCATACTTATTATGCCTTATATCTATATGTACTGTTTAGCACGTTGCCTGGATTTTTTGGGTTATCCCAGGTAATTTACACTATGTATAATAACTGTACTTATGTGTACCTGTGAGAGACATACAGACAGACAGACATACTGACAGACAGAGACATGCAGACAGACAGAGACGAGACATAGACATACAGACAGACATAGACAGAGATATAGACAGAGACAGCCAAAGTCAGCCAGCCAGCCTGCTGGATATGTACATATTACACGTTCCAGAGTCATTTCTCTTTACTTAGGGCATAGGTTATTGGACATTCTGGCAGGATGACACTACCAGTGGTATCAGAAATGAAAGGATGTTGCACAAATGTTGCACATGGGTTATTATCAAGGTTTCTGATATTTCCTTGACCACTTGTGGCCACATCCATCTCAAAGCCACTAAACTCTGGGTCAACATCACTTTTCTCTTATAAGGGGAGTGTTAATATGACATGACATCAGTAAATCCCTGGTGTTTGCCACACTATTTGCTGTAGCTGGCACTCAATTGAACTGGTGCTCCCACAAGGTACTAAGTGGTCCCAGATTTTTTTAAAACTGCACACACTGAGTGTTAAGACCCATTCTATACTGACCAGGCATCTCAGGCCAATCGTGCCAAATTTGGAGGCAGAAAAATAAAATGTAGATCTACGTTTGGAGCGCTAGCGGTACAAACGTTGATCTACGTTTGGAGCGCTAGCGGTACAAACGTTGATCTACGTTTGGACAGTTTAAGGGTTAATATTATGGATTGAAGACCGCAGCCAGAAAAGAATTCCATTAAGTCAGATGATTCAGTGTTAAAAATAGAAAATAGCAGTGAAGGAGAAAGTTTTGTGGCAAGTTTTGGCTGGTTTTACAACTAAAATGCATATGGGACTCCATAATGTTCGGATTACTGGTCAAAATGCCAGTTCGGACAATGAGGCAGCTGCAAGATTTCCTAATGATCTAAAAAATTGATTGAAGAAAATGGCTATAGAGACGAACAAATTTTTAATGTAGATGAAACAGGTTTGTTTTGGAAGATGCCATCATGCAATGCATCACCGCATTGTTCCAATGATTTTGCCAGTTTCGAATCCCATATTGAAACTGACAACTTTGATTATGCAACACTTGTGGAAATGGATCAGCAACGTTTATACAAAGAAACAGATGAAAATCAAGAAGAAAATGCTGCGTCCACAAAAGAATTCACATTTGATGAACTATCAATGTTAATTGGAAAAGTAGATGCTTGTGACTTTACAACCAAGCCCACAGAAGTCACCACGAGTATTAAGGTCCTTTAATCTTGTCCCCCAGGATATGACCCACAATAGTCAACTAACACCCAGGTACCTACTTACTGCTAGGTGAACAAGGACAGCAGGTGTAAAGAAACATACCCATTTCCACCCGTGCTGGAGACTGAACCATGGACACTCGGTGTGCCATCTTTGTTTACACCAGTGGTGATGGTGCCTAGTGTTAGTGCTGATGTTTTACCAGCATCTACCTACCGCTCGCCTTCGACTCACTAGGCCTAGCAAGTAGCACATTGCTTTATTTTCCAAGACTATGCCTGCCAAATTTGGGGTGCGCCTTATATACCAAAAAATATGGTACAGTGGACCCTCGCTATTCGAACACTCCAAACTCGCCCTTTTATGTAAGTTTATTATTGTAAGTGTTTTATAAGTGTATTTTTGGGGGTCTGAAACGGACTAATCTAATTCACATCATTCCTTATGGGAATAAATTCGTTTGGTAACCGCACTTGAACAGCATTCTGGAATGAAGAATGTTCGAAAGTCGGGGGTCCACTGTAGTTATTTGTAAGTTAACTCTAACAATGCAGATGTAGTATACAATGACTTTGCAAAAGCCTTCAACAAGTGTGATCATGGTATAATACCACACAAAATGCATGATTAAGGAATAACAGGAAAAGTTGGTAGATGGATCTATAACTTTTTAACAAAATAGAACACAAAGAGTAATAATAATAATACAGTGGTCCCTCGGTTTTCGGTCATCTCCAAACTCGAACATTTATGTAAGTGTATTTTCATAAGTGGTTTTGCAAGTGTATTTTTGGGGGTCTGAAATAGACTAACCTACGTGACATTATTTCTTAAGGAAGTAAATTCGTTCGGTAATGGCACTTGAGCAGCATACTGGAAAGAATTTTCGGCGAAAACCGAGGGTCCACTGTATTTTATTTTGACATGATACATAGTTGTACAAAGGAATATAATAGTTGAGTGTACATGCCAAAAGCCCCTTGTATGCAGAGCATTTCGGGCAAACTTAAAATTAACTTTAGATTAATTAGGCTATAACAGATTAAATGGTCATTAGGTGAGTTACAGTGAGTACAAGAGAATTGAGTATTAATAGGTAATGCTTATCAATAGGTCTAGTAGAGAAGTTTAGTAGGGAATAATTACAGTTTTGAATTATTTTATAAAAATTGCAGCATTACAATAGAAGAATTTAAACAATTTACAATTTGAAGTACAATTGAGTATTCAAAACGATGAAATTTGAACATTACAAATTTGAAGCATTACAGTTTTACAATAGAACAATTTAAACAATTTACAATATGAAGTATTACAATTTAGTATTCAAAACAATGAAATTTGAACATCCTGATTTTGAAGTAATGAGTACATGGTTGAGCAATCTTCAGCACAATATTCAGTATTTAAATTGAGACATCATTGGTAATTCTTTTTTGCTTATGAGTAAATGGTAGGTAATAAGTACAGCTTGTCTGGTTTATTGAGTAAGTTAAGACTCTTGAAAAGTGGAGGAGTATGCTGTCTATTACAGGAGTTTGTAATCAATCGCACTGCAGTTTTTTTGTTGAGTTATTAAAGATTGAAGGTGATTTGCTGTAGTTGAGCCTCATGCACAAATACCATAGGTGAGGTAAGGGTAGATGAGCGAGTGGTATAGTGCAAGAAGAACTGATCGGTGTACATAGACAGTGTACATAAACATAAACAGAGTAAAGTCAGAGGCTGCTACAGTGAAAAGCTGTGTTCCACAAGGCGCAGTACTCGCCCCCATCCTCATATCTGACATAGACAGAGATTTAAGCCACAGCACCGTGTCTTCCTTTGCTGATGATACCCGAATTTGCATGACATTGTCATCCATTGAAGACACCGCAAGTCTCCAAGGGGACATCAATCAAATCTTTAAATGGGCCACAGAAAACAATATGAAGTTCAATGAATAGAAATTTCAATTACTCCAATATGGAAAATTCGAGGAAATTAAACCTGAATCGGAGTATAAAACAAATTCCAACCACACAATAGAGCTTAAAACTAATGTGAAGGATCTAGGAGTGATATTATTATTATTATTATAATCAAATAGAAGCGCTAAACCACAGGGGTTATACAGCGCTGCAGGTTATTGTAGGATGCAGGGAGAGTGAGGTGTAAGAGGGAGATGGACGATTAGTAGGGTATGGAGTGCTAGATGACGGTGGGTAGTGCAGGGGAGGAGGGTAGCAAGAGATCGAGGTAGAAGGGACTGAGGGAGGTGCTAGAGGTATAATCTTCAGAGTTTGTGTAGTAAGTCAGTTTCTGTCAAAAAGTCAACAAGAGAGTCAGGATTAAAGGAGGGTCCATCTGCAAGAAGGGAAGGTAAAGAAAGGGCCGCAGAGCGAAGACGTCGTTGAAGGTAAATTCTGCGTGCTCGTTGATAGAGTGGGCAGTCCAACAGGATATG